>OX344761.1:20165383-20472362 GCA_947034895.1 Rhytidiadelphus loreus
CCCACAGAAATCCACAAAAAGAAGAAGAAGAGTTCACGAGCAACCACGACTTCACATTGAAGGAGAGGGGACCACTTACGGTTGATACGTCCGTGAGCACGGTACGTGCGCCTGCGCTGCTTCTGTGCCTTGTTCACTTGAATGTGAGATACAACAAGAGTGTCCACGTCGAGACCTTTCACCTGCAATTGTCACACCCCAGAAGTTTAGTCAAGCACCGTTTCCAACCTTCCTATTTGCAAACTCCTAGACTGACTGACAAATTAGTATCGGATCTGTCGCTACGAACCTCTGCGTTGCTCTCGGCGTTCTTCAACAGACCCAGCAAGAACGTTGCTGACTTCACCGGCCAACGTCCCTGCCCATTCGAATGCCGTGCCTTGACCTGAGCAGTGCGCCCGACTCCACCACAAAACCTGCGGAACGGGATGGCCTGCTTGTGAGCGCACACGTCCTCCAGATACCTCTTGGCCTTCGCCAACTCCATGTGCTTGATGGCTTGCGCTGCCTCCCTCGAATTCTGAACCAGCCAACAAGTTTCCGTCAACTACGTCTCCTTTCCCGCACTCATATATGGGGTTCTCCATTCATCATTCACTGTCTTTCACAAACGAGAGTAACTCTAAAACACCAAATGTATGTACAAATCAAGCCTACGACCCAAAACCCTGAACCAAAAATTGTTACCTTGAAGTGCACGCGCAAATCCGATCCCCTGGCCTTACAGGCTGCAACCACACAAACAAAAAGATAAATGTCATATGATTTAACCACGAGCTGTATTTGATCGCAGTAAACTCGATTCTAGGCTAACTAATGCTGCCATATAAAACTTGAGAGAGCCAGCAAGTCGACTTACCCTTGGTTGAATTGTCGGGGTCCCTCGCGTACTTCACCTGTACATGGCATCACACAAAACCCTCTCCCGCCATTAGAACGGAGCCGTCCTCACAACCTAACCTAAGAAGTGGATACAACCCTAAACCCTAAATATGAACCGCACACTCAACCTCCCCACCAGTCCACTCGATAGTTATGCAAGCCAACGTAGAAAAAGTTATGAATCCATTGCTCATTGATCCTTGCCCCTTAAACCGAGTGTGACATCGACTGCATGCCCATCTGCTCATCAACAGCTTCCGCAAGAGCGAGCGGGGGCTCGAGAGGAATCGCAGGAATTCACGAAATCGAATGCATAGGCACAACCAAAGAAGAGGAAAACCCGACCTAAGAGGGGGCTAAACCCCTAAACCCTAAAAAAGCACCACCACCTGTACCCTCGTCTACAAGTAGAGACGCAGCAGCACACTCAACCTGGCCACTAATCCACTCAAAAAACATGCTGTTCACCGAAAAAACTAAAACTAAGAATCATTGCGCATGAATCTCTTGATCCTAGACAATATGACATGAACGCCGTGATCATAGACCGATCAGCGTTTTCTGAAAGGGCGTGCGAGCAGTTCAGAATAGAGAAGCAGACACGGAATCGGTAGCAACAGGCAAAATTGAAGTGAGACTGAGAATTGAGGAATGCATACCATGATTGCGGAGGGAGAAGCGATGCTCTTCCGGGTGGACGTGAAGTCGAGTAAGAATGCAGCAAAAGAGGGGGACGTCGAAGCAGGGCTAGGGTTTCATACCAGGGCTTTGGACCCTCACGGACGAATGTCGGATTTTCTTGGATGAATGTAGGATTTACTTACTTCTTGGATGAAAGTAGATGAACCTGTGCCCATTTGTCTTACATCCAATTACCTACGCGACATGTATGGTTGAATTACCATACAGATTTGGTATCTAGGTTCTTTGGAAAAGCTATTTGTCAGTTCCCATATTTTTTAAAGATTGAAAAGTTTGAGAGAAGTCATTTGCAAAAAAAATGAAGACATCCTAACAATCAGTGAATTTTCTATGGTTTTTCAAAGGTGAAATGTTAAAGCATGAATAGACCCTTGTTGAAGTATGGGCAAATCTTTGTTAAAGCATGGATTGATGTGTCTGTTTTCCAAGTGCATTGCCATTATGATAAAAGGTTGGTAAGATTGCGGTAATGGATGGGTCATTGACATAAATGGGAGGATTTCTTAGGTGGTGGAGTTGGATGGATGGCAGTAATGGGCAGTTCTATCCTACTGTACTTGGGGCCCAATTTAGAGTAGGAAGTTGAGAAGATAATAACCATTTTCATTGGCCAAGGATAGTATTTTGTCCAGTAGAGCATTTACACTAGACAGTTGGCCACTATGGAGTTAAGGCCATATCATCACCAACTTCCATCAAAACTAAAGCTGAAGGCATATTTGTAGTAGGCAAAAGGCTTTGTTTTTTTGTTTCTTCACTCTTCATTCAAGCTTCATGCAAGAGTACTCACCGAAAAACTCATGAAAATGAAATATTGCTCAAAAATTGAGGAGATTGATTCTCAAGCCTCTTAGAATATAAGAAGTGCAATTATAGGTGTAATGAATGACTTAGAAAATAAAAGCATGAAATGGTGAATGAATTGTGCTTGTCTTTGAAGAAGCCTAATTAATGATCTGATTAATGACTCAGATTTTCTTTAGTAGATCGTGTTGAGGTAGTAAGTGATTTTCTTTGTGTATGCCTTTGGATTTGTTTTTTGGAAATATTGTGATTGCTAGTTTCTGTTTGATTTTTTCTTTTCAATTTTGCTTACTAATGACTACGCCCACACATTATTGACACAAGGATTGTTGAAGAAGGAGAATCTCTCAAGAATTTCTTGCTCTAGTAATTGTAGTATTTTCACAAGAATCAATTTGTTCTACTAGCCATTAGTATTGGTAATGCAATGATCATAATAAACATTTAGTGCAATTTCTTGTTATGAGGTGCCGTTTTTGATACGAGTGGGGAGCAAAATGGAAAGATAAATAGAATGTTGGTGGCTAATTTTAGGATTACCAAGGATGGATCTACTCCTTTGTATTAGATTGAGTTGGACACATTTTGGTCATCTTCACAAATGGAGGATGTGAATCATTTTACATGTTGCAAAAAATATTGTATGAGGATTTTGTCAAGTGGATTCTAAGGCAAATATGAGTTTGTCATGTTCAATTTTCACTTGATATGTGGTAATTATAAAATAATGACATACAAGTGCTAAAATGTAATTTCATTGAATATCTAGTCCCTTGAGTGAAACCATTCACCGGATTGATAAAATCAATGATGACATGACAATTTGCCTCTATACCAAAGGGTTTTGTTTAGGGTGATTGTAAGAAACACAAATATTATTTTATTAGATGAAATTCAATTGGTCTACAAGGTTGTGAGTTTTCCAAGTTCCTAGACTATGAGAACTTAGCCACAACAACTTGTTGACATGGTTGAGAGATGCTATGTCAGAAGAAAAAAAATTATAAATATTATTCTTGAAAAAAAATATTTTATTATTATTATTTGGTTCTCAGTATAGAGAACTAGCTTGAAATGGCCCTCCATGGTGGTTGAAAAACATTTAAAGTCTTGTCACACCTTGTATACTCATTTGTTTTGGCCATAACTTTTGTATTCAAGCTCCAAATGACTCAAGATTCATATACAAGGTACTCATGACTATTATACACCTTGTTTGGTTTTTCTTGTTTTTTCAAAAATATTTTACAATCCAAAAATAACACCCAATTTTTATTATACTTGCCAATTTCACGTTTTATCAACAATTTAGTACCCAAGAAAATGAATTTGGAGCTGAAAGTTGGAGAAGATGATCTTCTAGTAGACTTGTAGATACTATTTGAAGGAATTATATAACTAGTTCATTTTATTTTGTATGGAAGTCCACAAAGTGAGTTTTTTTCTACTTGCATTTTGAAACATCTAAAATATTATTATTATTTTTTTGGTGAATGAATATCTTCATGGAGTTGTTACAAATGCCAATTTTTATTTTAAATTAAAAAAAACTTCCCTAGTTTTTACAAATTAGAACATCAAAATAACTATTTTCTTGAAATTCGGCACTTTTCTAATTCTTTGACTTAGAGGATTTTTCTATACTTTTCTTTTGATGGTTACCTTCATCTGAAAGGTGTATTTTTGGCCACTTTTTAAAATTTCAAGAAAATTGTTTTCCTAATTTTAACGTATTCTAGAAAAAATGCATAAGTATTGTGAAACGCAACAAAATCAGTTGGTGTTTTTTGCAATCTTTCTACTACAATAGTTGGTTGAAGTCTAAATCAAACCTCAACCCGAGACCGCCCATGGCCGTTTTGGATAAAAAAACATCCTAGTTTTTGAAGTGCTATAAATCTAAATGTAACTAAATAATAAAGATCTTAATCGTACAATCATGTAGTACACATGTTGTAGCATTAGAGGAGATTTCAGTCTCCTGGAGGGCTGTTTCAAGCACTTCCTGGTGCTGGTTTCCAGTAGTCCCTGTGAACGCCAGTGCTGCCACGTCACCGTTTTAAAAAAATTATATAAAAAAAAATCTTCTTAAAATGCAAAAAGAAATAAAAAATTTTAATTATTTTTTTCAAAAAATGACGTGGCAGTCTCCAATCCACATCACTACGCTGCGGGAGCGCAATTCCCGCGTTGGGAATGGGATGGGAACTCGCAGCCCTCCGGCAGCCTGAAATCTCCTCTAATGATGTCATGGATCAAATTTGAAGTCATTTGATAGTGTAGATTGCAAGATTATAATGTTTTAGTGTTGAAAAAGATTGCTGAAATTTTCCTAAAAACACATTTAGAGGCCAAATTTGATTTCTAAACCTAAGCAAATGAAAAAACTTTAAACTACAAGGTGATTCAAAACCAGGATACAAACACATTGGTGAAAAAAAATATCATTCAATTGACCCAATGTGTTTGCAAAATGGCTTGCAAATGTCAAAAATAGGCAAGAAAAGTTGCAAAAAACACATCTAGGACTGAACCTACTTCTACTAAAATGCTTCTCAGTCATTCATAAATTCTTTTATTGATATGAAAATTTCCCCACACAAACTAGACTAGTATGCACAACTTTTACAATGTTTTTATATTGAAAACGGACATTTTATGAAGAAGATACAAGCCGCCGAAGTTCACTATAGTCCATAAATGGTGGGATTTTGAATTGCTTGCAAACATTCAAAATAACTTGGATTGAGATGAAAATTTCACCACAATAACTAGAATTCAAGAGAAACACAACCCAACAAGTTTTATTGAAATCGAACATTGGATGAAGGAGATACAAGCCCCCGAAGTTATAGCCATGAAGTGCACTTTGGTGAATCAAATTGAGCCTGTGAACTTTGATTGGCTTCCAGAAAATCATTACCTCTTGGATTGATCTGAAAATTTTAACACACAAACTAGAAGAAAAGGTGCAACTTTTCCAACAAGTTTTATTGAATTTGGACATCGGATGCAAAAGTTAGAGTACTTTGAATTTAACTTAAAACTATGTGAGGACACTTTTTGTCCTCTTGGGCGGTCTAGGGTTAAAGCATCTCTACTATGCACCTCTAGGCCACTTAGTGGTGAATCCCTTGCAACTATGTAAACATTTGAACTCCCAATGCTAGAGCTCCTAGAGAATCATCTAGTCCATTGGGCTCACCAAACCCTAATCCCTATAAATTCTACTCCCTATGGCCAAACCTCGTGATCTTGGAATTACATTTGAATCTTGCAATCTTCCTCTTATATTGCAACCCAATTCATCATTTCACTAAACTACCCACAACTAATTGGTATTTAGCGTGTTGTTCCTTATTTATTGATACAACAAAAAATTCTTGTATTTGTAGCCACTTCCATAGTAAATTTAAGTGACATCTTCAAAGACACAATTGTTTTTGAATAAATCAACAATCAAATGTTGAGAATTCTAGATTGAGTCTTGGAGTTTCAACAATCAAATGTTGAGAATTCTAGATTGAGTCTTGGAGTTTCAACAATCATTGAACCTATACTTCTTTCAAGCAAGCAAACTCCCCAAAACCTTCTTGCACTCCTCATCCAAAACCATTTTTTCTACCCAAATGACATGAATGAAGATTCATTCTTTGCATTAGCCATTGCCAACAAAGAAATTGAAAGTCTTCTCTATAGGGGACAACTTCTTCATTAAAACTATGGCCGTAATCAATTCAATAGGATCTTCTCTACCTACTATGACTTCAATCATCTTTGACATCATCATTGCTCTAGAGATCATATGTCTCTAGATTTAGTATAGAACCTTTCCACTTCCATAAATGTGGTCTCTTTCTTTATAGATGGTACCATTGTAGATTTGAAAATCTATTTGTGCTCATGATCTATGTTGACAGTAAATTCCAAAGCTAGGTCCCAAAACTTGCACACACATTGAATCAAGAAAGATTTTGAGTATGATTGTCCCCAATATAGCCCAATCTTCTATACTAACATTTTTAGAACCAACAAATCAGTCAAAAACATGCCTACACTATTTTAGCCACTGAGCAAAGTGGACCTCTAGCCTTAGTACTAACAATCTACCAAAATTGAGAGTTATCCACATTCCAATTCTAAACATGGCTATAGAGAAAACAACTCCGATTAGAAAGGTCCAACAATGGTCTCCAAACTTCATTGCTACTACCATGCATTGCACTTTAATCACAAATTGAACACCTTTCTTGCATGACAAAATGTAGACAATGTATTGACTGTAGCATGCATACACCCAAGTGTCAACTTCTAATACTTATTGTCTAAATTGGCTTGATGGCACAATAGGAATGTAAAAAAAGATGTTCATAGTATCAAACATCGTCCAAGTGAGAGGTTCAATTGAAAAAAACTTTACTAATATTTGTCCCTTTATTCCACCTCTATAGTATCATAAATGCACCCAATCATTATCAAATATAAGCACTAAGTCAATCTTATTGGCATACTTCTAATGTTTACTATTTTAAATACTGTGTTGGTTCAATTTTTCATTCAAAAGTAGAGGTCAATAATTTATTTGGGTCAATGTTATATGAAATTACCTTAACATGATTGGGCACCTAAATATTCATTTATATGTGTGTGAGTGAATGAATTTGTCCATGATTACTAGAACTATTTTGCATAAAATGTCTAGCCTAAGTATCATTGATTCAAAATATAGTCCTATCACTTTTATGAGTGGCACTTATTCTTTTGAGACAAACTTCTAATGATATTCTCACTTTATACTAATGAATTATTGTACACAAGTAGCAATTTTGGCTTAATATATTATTAAATATATAAGTTAAAAGAAAACATAAAAATTATGTGAAAAAAATCTTGTAAAGTACATATATATATTAGCATCTATTGAGTCTTATTTTTAGAAAATACTATTTGGTAGTAAAGTCCCAAAATTGCTACTTTAGAATTATATAGCAATTCCTATGAATGCCGAAATACACAATATTCATTTGACAAATTAGTATAATTAATTGGCAAATAAAAAATTATATCACTTCATAGTGCAAAGAATTATACTTTAAAGTACAATGAATATAGATGCAGCCTTCTCTACCTTGTTTGATATTGTCAAGGATAATATTGTAAACCACACCAATACATATTATAATACCTCAATAGAAAGTAATATTGTTTTTATACATTAAAAATTTACCAAAGTATACTTGATTTTTAATAAAAAAATAAAGTTTAAAATATTTTGTTGTACATTAAATGAATTAGTTTAATGACTTTTTCCTAATTGAAAATGTTCAATGTTCAATATTGTTGTATTGAGTGTGAAAGCATTAACTTTACATGTTCTACGCTTTAGATGGATTTTGGAATTACACAACCTTTGATTGAATTTTTTATATAAAAAAATGCTTTCAATCATTGTGTGGATTTTAATTATGTTACATAATTTTTAGTTTTCATTCTTAATTCATCTCATTTAAAATCATTTTTTTATAAAAATAAAAATTGAGCTTGAAATAATTGTTACCAATAGATATTTTGATAACTTTGAAATTTAATTGTTATATATCAAATCGCACAAGATATAAGATTGGCTATGAGCAATTATATAGAATGCAAGACATAGTGTAATAAGTAGTTGTTTAATTTGTAATAATTCAACCACTATTCACTCCAATTGTTTTGGCAAATAATATGTTTTCAAAATTTTATAAGTTTCAACTTTCAAGCAATTAATTTGTAAGCATATTGCTAATGCACAAAGTACTGAGTCAGTATTTATCATTATATATATATATATATATATATATATATATATATATATATATATATGTTTATTTTTAATATATTTAATATTTATTTATATATGATTTATTATTATTATTTCTTATATTTTTTAGTATCCTAATTTTGTAGATGCAACAATTTTGGAGGTTTGTTTTTTGAATCATGAATACAATATATAAATTTTGTGTATTATGATTTTAAAATAATACTTAAGATTGTAATTATTACAATTTTCAAATTGTTGAATTTGCCGTGGCTTAATTTTATAGGTGATTTCGAGATATAGGTCAACACCAAATTAGTCAAAATTTTATTATGGTATGCATCATAGAATTCATTTGTATTTAATTATAAGATTCTAAAATGGATTTATACTATGTACATACCAATGATGCGAATTAATATAAATGTAGCGAAATCAAGAAAAATGCTCCATAAGATTTTATGATGCAAAATGATTTGTTTGAGATTTTAACAAAGATTTATTGAAAGATTCCTAAAAATTGATATTTTATAACTAAAAAATATTCAAAATGAAAACTTGAAATTTTGATTGGTATATCTACCAAACTATTTTGTATCAAAGTTAATGAGTGTGCCATGGATATGGATCAAAGCATTCCAACTACAAAATTCATGGCACAAAAAGAATTTCCAATCAATAAAATCAATGATAGTAAAATTTTGGCAAATAATTTTACTTCTAGTTTTGCCCAAATCTCTAATGTTGAATCAATCACACACACTTCTCCTGAATCTTCAATTTGGTTTGAAGATAGTCTTGAATCTACATCAGTTGATGATTTACAATACAATTCACATCGTGGCCCATGGTTGAGGGCACTCATTCTTGGAGCAAATGACGGACTTGTTTCTATAGCATCACTAATGTTGGGTATTGGAGCTATCTCTAAAACTTATGATGGAAGAGCTATGGTACTAAGTGGATTGGCGGGTTTGGTAGCAGGAGCATGTAGTATGGCTATTGGAGAATTTGTGTCTGTTTTTTCTCAACGTGAAACAGAACTTGCAGATCTTGAAAAAGAACGTAAGGTAAACTTGTTCAATTTTTCATTGATTTGAATTTTGATTGATAATATAAGCATTTTCCTTCGATTACTTTAATTTATAATTATATTTGACTTGAATACAATTTTAAATTATTCAATTTTTTTGCAACTTACTAAATAATGCCTAAAGTCTTTGGAAAATATTTGAAAAAATTCTACTTATTATCAAATCAGTCATGCTT
The DNA here is from genome assembly GCA_947034895.1 of Rhytidiadelphus loreus. Taxonomy (NCBI): domain Eukaryota; kingdom Viridiplantae; phylum Streptophyta; class Bryopsida; order Hypnales; family Hylocomiaceae; genus Rhytidiadelphus; species Rhytidiadelphus loreus. The sequence goes on from OX344761.1 coordinate 20,174,841, forward strand.
TTGGTAAAATCTTTAAAACTTATTTGTCAAACAAAAAACTAATGATTTGCTTTCTGAATTATAATTAATGACAAAGGATTGATTGAATTTAGAAAAATCTTAAACAAATTTGTAAAGAATGGACATTTTTGCTATAAATTTAATGTCCAATAATATACTTCAATATGACTTTTATTCTAAATTTGTTTATTATCAAAATAAAAAATTGACCTTTGAAGTACAAAAATATCATCATTTTTAATCATAAAATATTAAAATAATAATAAAAATAAATAGATTGAAATTTTAGAAATTCATTCAAATAGTATATTCTAGTAAATGAATTTCAAATCTCAAAAGGTTTGTTAAAGTTGAAAACTATTTTTATGAATACTTCAAAAAGTGCGATTTTCAATTTCACACTTAAACTTGAAACTTGGATTTTTCTTTCCATTTTTTATTCCATTTAAAATTGACATTGTGAATATACTTTACCTCAAATCATGTAGAAAATTAGAATTTTGCATTCCATGTACTAGGTAAAATAATTTGGTACAAAAGTGTTGCCCCTAAGTGGCTAAAAACAAATTGATTGATTTATAACATTCTTAACCCCTAAAGTCCCATTGTCCCTACAAGGGACAAAATGAATTTCAAGCATGCTCCTATAATTTCAATTTTTACTGAAACTTTTTGAAAGTTTCTCATAAGATAGATAAACTTAAGAGCTTTCCGAAAATATAATTTTTGCTCCAATCGGTGCCAAGGAGCAAAAGTTATGCCATAATAACCTCAAAATGGGGGGACTGGGCAACCAAAAAAATCCTCAAAAAATTGAAATAAATTTTTTAATATTTTTCTTCTTGTATATTATATTTTCTTCTAAATGGAAAGCTTTGATTCATTCCATTCGGATTAGTGATGTGAAAGTTATGGAGATTCTTGTTTTGCGGGCAATCATAGCAATTTCTTGAAAGAATTTTTTTTCTTCCACTTTGAATGCTAATATCTTTCAATCTATACGGTCAAACATCACAAATTTTTTACCAGATGATTTAGAACAAGTGTAAAACAAGATCCTACGGTTAGACCCTAAAAAATATTTAAAAAATTTATTTCATAGGTAAACATAGCAAAAGTAGTAGTTTTGAGTGATTTTGGCAGAAAAATGGCCTTGGGACTTTAGGGGTTAACAAATGATTTTGAACACACACCTTTCTTCCTTGTCAAAGAAAGTATAATTCCTTACTATACATCTAAGATGTTCAAAGTTAAAGATATATCCTATTGTAAGCTACTCATTGGATGGTTCATTAGGGGAACCACTCCAAATATCAGGGAAGGCAAAAAGATCCCTCCAATGAAAGTCAAAAATGTTATGTTCAATACAAATTTATGAAATCCAATGATATTTTTTACCTTCAAATGAAAATAGTAATTCTGTTGATCCAAAAGTCTTAATAAAATTGTAAAAATCATACAAATGAATACAATTATTTCATTTATAAAAATTTATTTAGATTTGAAATTTAACTTTCATCTACACAAATAAAGTAATTTGTCTAATCTTCTATTTTTTTTATATTTACATTTTGATGTGGTTGTTACATAAAAGACCTATTGAAAGTAAGAGATATGATCTATAATGTTTGCCAAATATTTATTTATTTTCTAAAATAAGACCTGATAGATGTTTAAAATATACTTATTTTATAATTTTTCTATACAATTTTTCAAAAAACATTTGGCATTAATTATTAGAATTGCTTTTTGTTGCATGTTCCCAATATGTTAGGTATACTATTTCCCATTACATTTTACATACTATCTAAGTGTTTTTCTAGAATGACTTTGGAACTAATGATATGGATGAAATTTGTAGTGATAGTTGGTATAACTATTTTATATTTATTTTGAGTGTTTGAATTAAAAATAATAAATTAATATAGATCACTCTTTTTTTTAAATATTTTGTACTAGCCATTTTAGGCATTTGGGGTACTATCGAATATCCATTCTCAAGAATTCTAATAGACTTGAAGCTTAAATTTAAAAGAAAATTCTAATAGACTTGTAGTTGCAATCTTAGAAAGGAGTTATCAAAATAAAGTTAATTCAATGTTTTTAGAGGTTTGCAAATTAAGCTCCCTTCATTATGTATTTTTACATATGAAAAAAAAATTGGTGATTTGATTGGTGCATGATCGTCATTATAGAATTGTTACAAATATATAAGTTAATTTTCTAATTTAAAAACAATGAAAAATAAAAATGTCAAAGTACCTTTTTTATTTTGCACATTTTAGTTTTCTTGCTAGAAATTACTTAGTGCATGATCTTCTTAGAATATGATTGTCTCAAGAGTTCAAACATTAGACTAATTTTTGTATTCTTAAAATGATTTATTTAATTCCTATTAATTTACTTGAAAAAAGCACAAGTATTGAACAAAAATGCAACAACTTGTACAAGTCATTCTTGCAATCACCTAAGTATGTACATTTTATCAATATGATACATACTATTAAAATTTACATCATTACAATTGAATTTTCTTAATGCATAGGACTAATGATAAGCAATACAATGATTTTTTATTTTTATATTGAAGGTATTTGAACATTATACTCTTTATTATCAAATACATGGAAATTTTCTTCTTCAACTTTACCATCATAAATCATCAACATGATGCAGTGATGGATATATTGTAGAAACACTTGTCTAGGGGACCGTTAGCTCAAGCTCAAGAACTTGAAGAGCTTACCCAAATCTATGTGCGGCGAGGCCTCGACTATTTTCTTGCCAAACAGGTAAGTTTTCATCATCATTTCAAGAATGTGATAAGAAAACTATAACAAAATGAAATCATTACTTCTTTTAATTGTGATTTATTTTTCCAACACTTGATTATTAGATTCTACAATCAAATTACTTACATCAACGTAGCATTTTTTTATAGGTTGCTGAAGAAATGTCTAAAGTTGATGTGTTGAAAGCACATGCAAGGGACAAACTTGGAATAGACATGGATTCCTTAGCAAATCCTTTACAAGCAGCTATTGCATCAGCAATTGCTTTTGCATTAGGGGGTGCAATTCCATTGCTTAGTGGTTCTTTCATTGCAAATTTCACAATAAGGGTAGTTTCTATTGTGATTTCTTCTACACTTGCACTTGTGGGATTTGGAGCAATTGGAGCTTGGCTTGGAGGGGCATCAATAGGCCCTGCTGCCATTCGTGTACTAATTGGAGGTTGGATTGCTATGCTCATTACATATGGAATGTTGAAGCTTGTAAAAGTAGCAAGTGTCTCATCATAATTTTACTAATGTTGATATTTAAACTTGATTTATCACCTTGCTCTTCCATAAATTGCAATTTATTCTTGAGCACACTTCAATTGTTGCTATCTTTTGAATCATTGGAACAAATTTAAAATTTGTTGCTTCATGCAACAACCTTCTTTCAACTTTGGCAACGAATAAATACTACGTCTTTATTTGAATCCCAAAGGTCTAGAATTCCAACCTTATAGCACCTAAATTCAACCTAACCATAAATGCAATATCCCATAAATTGTACTTTAGACTCTCTTAACCCTCTAATATTTAAATTTATACCTCAGTTTTTAAAGCTTGTAAAAGTGGATTGCACCTTTGTTTTGTGAATAAAAGCTAAGTTCCATAATTTTGAACTACACAAATAAGAAAAAGAAAATCATTGTAAACTCAAAGTATACTAAATAAATGCAACTACCTAAGATTCTTTCTCTTCATTGCACGTTTTTTCAACCTTCATCGTTGTCTTGGAAATAATACATGTCAATAGTTGATAACAAATGAACCAAAAAATTGACAATAGTTTCAAGAGTTTAACTTTAGCAAATGAAGTAAGTGTGTGGTATATACATAGGTTTAAAAGATGTTATCTCTTCTCTCTATCTTCCTACCTAACTTACTTTCAACCTCAAAAATGTGAAGGGAGAAATGGTCTTTTTTACTCCAAACTTAATATTCTTTGAAAATATCATGTCTAAATTATATCATTAACCAAATAGTTTATGATAACAACACCTCTTCAATTGTTCAAATAATTTAAGGTAACAACAACTTCAAATGTTTGGATGAGGATTTGAGTATGGTTCCTAATATTGACCTTTAAATTTCATTGTTGTATCTTGTTGGTAGTCACAATATGAACTAATGCATCTTAGATGAGGCATCAGACCTCAATGAACTAAAGGTCTATTGCATTGTGAGTGAAAAGACACACAAAAAAAAGGCAAAAGGGCATAAACAAAGTTGTAAATGTAATCTTTTTTTACACTCCATGGGTTCAAAAGTCACCCATAGGTTCATCACACTTGCATAATTCCATGATTAAAACATAAAAGGTAGAAGACTTCTTATAGCAAGTCTCTATAAATTCTTGTACCTACTACATATTTAATTAAGTTAAGAAACCAAATTTGGTAGATGCTACAACAAGAATATTCCTTCTAATTTTGTACTTTTTCCACATTAAAATGTTTCTCTTGAATTTTTTTGGCATCTATTTCTAAAGTAGCTTTTTGCCAACTTTGATATTTGATTTTGTACTTTTTCCATAATTAAAGTTGCTTCATACATGGAGGTCAACCTTTAGTCCAATCACAAGTTGAAATTGGTTTGAACCTCTTCAAATCTAGAACCGGACAATTTGGCGGAATGGAATTTTTATTCAAAAAAGACATGATTTGACATGGCCCAAGCTCAATGAATTAGACGCACCAAGAATGGAAGGCCAATTCTTGGACTTGGGGCCAATGTCAAATTTCAATTAAATATTTTTATTTATAAAATATTATTATTTTTCAACAAATTAGATCTCTTGGATTTTTTGCAATTCACCTCAAGGTAAATTGACTTGACTTTTAGGCCATTAGATGGGTTTCCAGCATTGTGGAGGGCCGCAAGTTATCAGGCCTTGGGAATTGCTGTGAATTGCCTGCTGATGTGGTCGAGCAACTGCCACATCGGCAAATTAAAAAAAAAATTCAAGAAAAAAAATGAAATTTTTTTTTCTGTTTTTTTTCTCATTTCAAGAATGTAAATTAAAAAAAAATTAAAATTAAAAAAAAAAATTCTATAGGGAACGGCTCGGGAATGGCTGTTCTCCAAAACTGCCGGGGGGGGATCAGGGTCGAGAACAAGCCGAAACGGCCCTCCCCACCCCCTAGAAAACATCTAATGATAAAGTGGTGAGAGAGAGAGAGAGAGAGAGAGAGAGAGAGAGAGAGAGAGAGAGAGAGAGAGAGAGAGAGGGCTAAAATTCTCTAGGTTTTATTGAATAGGTCCAATTCCTTGGTCTTAAAGCCTTTACATGTGGGAGAAGTGGCCTTTCTTATAATCTTATTATAATGAGTAGTTGAAGATGATCTTAAGCCCTATGTAAGTACTCTAGGGGACCAAAAGTGTCTTCACATAGTTTGGAAGTCCAATATGAAGTATGGTACATTTGGCATCCGATGTTTGAATCTAATAAAACTTGTTGGAAAATTTGCACTCTCTCTTTTAGTTTGTGTGGTAAATTTTTTCGGTCAATCTAAGATATACTGATTTTTTGAAAGCCATTCAAAGTTCACACATTCAATTTGAGTTCACCAAACTACATTTTCATGGGTGCAACTTCAAGGGCTTGTATCTCCTTCATCCATTGTTTGTTTTCAATAAAATATGTCGGATTATGTTCCCTTGAAGTCTAGTTATTGTTATTGTGGTTAAAATTTTCATATCAATACAATTTGTTTTGAATGTTTGAGAGCAATTCAAATTTCAAAATCCAGACATTTTTTATTTATAGTGAACTTTGGTGGCTTGTTTCTTCTTCATATAGTGCCCATTTTTGATATTTTATAGGAAAAAGTTGCACAAACTAGTATAGTTTGTACAGTTAGAATTTCATATCAATCCAAAAAGTTATGAGTGATTGAGAAGCATTTTAGTAGAAGGAGGTTTAGCCTTAGACATATTTTTTGCAACTTGTTTTCGCTATTTTTTGACATTTCAAAGCCATTTTGCAGATGAGTCAATTGATTGATAATTTATTTCAACAATGTGTTTGTATGCTCTTTTTGAAGCACTTTATAGTTTATAGTTTTTAAAAAATTTGAGTATGTTTAGAAATCGAAATTCACCTCCAAATGTATTGCTAGGAAAATTTCATCATCCTTCTTCAACACTAAAACATTATAATCTTGCGATCTATGTGGTCAAATGACTCCAAATTTGATTCACACCATCTACAACATGCACACTACAAAATTGTGTAGTTGAGATTTTTATACCTTAGTGACATTTAGATCTATAACATTTCAAAATCAATGATGTTTTTAAACCTAGAAAGGCCCGTGGTGGGCATTGAGGGGTTAAGTCTGAAAGGGGCTGAAATTTTGTGCAATCACCCTCAAGGGGAATTGACCCGGCTTCTAGGGGTAAAGTGACCCTTACTCTACCGTAAAATGATTCAAATAGCAATCATCACATGGTCATTCAACTACCCTAAGAAAATGTTTTCTTTATTATTTATTTATCATTCATCACTTACATAGGAATTTATGAAGATCCCAGCCCTCAAAGGACACACTCACTGAACAATAAATTTAAAGCCCGACGCCCCCAAGTGCGCCCCAGGTAGACCGGCCTCTAGTTGCTTTACATTTATACCCACAAAGGCTGCCATTTTTGTTTTCCGTATACCGGCACTGTATTATCACATTTGGCGGCTCTCCTCTGTTGCTTTAGGGAAACACAAAGGCCGGGCAGCTTTCTCTCCCTTGGGACCAATTCCGCACCCGAGTCTTCTCAGTCGTTCTTCGTTCTTCCACAGCATCGCAAGAAAGCTGTCGAGGAGGATGCGCCCGCCATAGCCGCTCTGGCAGTAGTACTTAAGTAAATAAGTTCGTGTGAGTACTTGGACAACTGAGCTCACGATACTTGCGTCGTCTTCTCCGTTGTTGGCGAGTACTGTAGTGCCTTGGAAGAAGTTCGATTCTTTTTTTTCTCGCGAATCTCGCCTACGAACGAGTCTCTGGATGTGTGCGCTTTACGTTGTCCTGGCCTGACGGCCTCTGCTGTGGTATATATGTACTGTCAATCCGGAAGTGTTCGACGGCCGAATTGATCGTGCGTTGGAGATTATTAGGGTTTGGTTGCTCCGGGATGTGTCCTCTCCGGTAACGGCGGTGTCGGTGTCGGCGGAGCAGACAGGAGAATGATGCGTTGTCTTGACGAAGGTTCGGCAAGCGGAGGTCGTTAGAGCTATGATGCAGTAGGTGGCTTTGGCATTTTTCTTTTTTCAAATTTCATACTATATGCGTGATCCGAGTCGTTGTTTCGCGCAGTTCTCGAGGGTTGGATGTTGATGCTCGAATGCCGTCTTACGGGGCAGTCTCTTGACTAAACTTATGTTCGCTGGTTTAGGATTTTACGTGTTGAGAGTGGAGCATTCTTGTTCGTAGCGAATCTGAAAGTAGTCATACTTCAGAATTGTTCAATTTTACCGCAATTTTTTTTGTCTACAAGGAGAATCTTTATTTGGTGTTGGATTTGTAGAAAGTTGAGGAGCGTGTTTTGTCTCCGAAAGAACGGACTTATGTGCGCGTTTTATTCTCTGTATTGTTCATAGATATTGCATGGACAAAGAAAATTGATGATGCGCGTTGTAGTGTTGCTTGTCTTAATACTCAAAGTAATTCGCATGGCTGTGTCTGAAGTCGTATCTGTTTTTTATTTTATTTGTATGTAGACCAGGGGCGATGAAGGCCCATAGTCGAGAAGGTAAGGAGAGCTTTCTGGAGGAGAATCTTGACAATGGACAAGATTTTGAGGGCGAGGGTCCGGAAGACTTTTCTGTGCCTGAATGCCGCGCTGTCGTTCCGCCACCTTCACATGGTTAGCAACCTTTCCGTTGTGATGCTGTTGGTGCACTGAAGTGGTTCCTTTTGTCGTGGAATTTGATAGAAAAAAGGGTTCTCAAATTGTTGCTTATGGTCTTTCTGTAATGTGTTAAATATGATTGCAGACCGTCTCTTTCTGTTGAAGTCTAGACGTATCTAGTCGACCGTCACACTGTTGTCAGTGTATATCACGAAGCCCTGGTTGAGCCCGTTGTTTGATTAATCAAGGGCCGTGCTTACGATTTTGCTTCATTTCTGGTTTTCTGTTTCCCTCAGTGATGTGCGAAAGAGCTTTACAATTGGAGAAACAACGAGAGAATACTTTAGTATGGAATCCAGAGTGCAGAAGGTTGGTTGACCGCATGTTATTGGATGTGTACATGGTTCTTCAACCTACCAAGGAGCAGCGAGATGCCCGCCGCAGCGTAATCCAATTTGTAGATACTGTCGTAAAACAAAGAATAAATGGTATGTGTTCTTTCAGCACGGAAGGATACAGCAATTTCCTGTCTAATTTTACGTAAGTCCATGAATTGAACATGATGTTTAGAACCTCGCTGATGTTAAGAACGGTGAAGTGCTGAAGAAAGGATTCTTCACATTATTGCAGTTTTAACGTGCTCGCTCTCACCGTCGTGTGCAGGAAGCCACATAACAGTATTTGGATCATATGTGATGGATCTGTACACAGGGTCAAGTGATCTTGATCTCTCTCTCAATGTAGGGCACTTACCAGTTGAACGCACGCGGGCTGACAGGATTGCGATACTGAGAAAACTGACGAGAATACTTTATGGTCTTCTTAATGGTGTTTACTTTTACTCACAGCCGCCGTGTATTCTTGACGCTGTCTTGTAGCCTTGCATATCCCAACGAATGTATTTCTTGCTGTACGGTTTTTATTCATTTTCGATTCCTTACAGCTGCTAATTTCTAAGATGGTCTCTTGTAGGCAGAAATGGGATGGCCAGGTATACTGTTCGTAAAATAGAACCTGTAATGAGAGCTGCGGTTCCTGTGGTGAAGTTTGTGGAGGGCCACACGAACATAGAGTGTGACATCTCTATGGAGAACAAGGATGGGGTCTTAAAATCAGAGTTGATAGCCATCTTCACACAGATCGACCCCAGGTTTCGGCAGCTATGTTTTCTGGTGAGCCGTTTTGAAAATATAATCACGTTATTATATTCTCTATTATGTAGAATGTCTTAGGATTGTGCGAGAAGTGCTGGATGGAAGACACTTGAAAGTCTCTTGTTGTACGGATTTATGTCGATTCTAGTGAACATGTTTATCTGATTCATGGATGGTACTCAAGACATCTATAAATCAAGGATTTGGGCATCTACAAATCTATTCATATTCTAAAACATATATTAGTGCAATAATTTGCATGTAATGGACACTGATGATGAGCTTCTCTATTTTTTGTCGATTGGCAGCTGAAGGCATGGGCGAAAGCTTACAATGTGAATGACTCAAAGAAAGGCACTCTCAACTCGCTTTCCATAATTTTACTGGCAGCATTTCATCTACAGGTATTTTCCACAACGCTCGATGATTAGACCGTCGGTCGCTGTGAGATTTTGCCTTGTGACAAAACCGAAGGCATGCTTCTTTTTCAAGTTACTTACTCATTCGATTGTTGCTTAGTTTCTTACTACCGGTAATAAATCCCCTCTGGTAATGTGTTACCTTTGGAGCAAATCAAGCTTGCTCTAGGTCTCTTCTCATCATTGTGTGAATTTAGATTGTTAATCTTTCTTTTCGTTGTTATTTTGAATTGGATTAATTTTTCACCCACTTGTTCTTTGGATGCCCTGGATGTATCCTCTTTATCAACTGCTAATATGTCAGTTTCAATGCAGACACGTTCACCAGCAATTCTTCCCTCGTTTTCTGCCCTTTTAGAAGGTAGCACATGTATTCTGACACTTTCTACAGCACTTGTATTCTGCGAAACTAGTATTTTCTGGTTGTCATGCTTTGAAGGTGTCATTCGATGAGGTGCTGACATATGACGTGTGTGAGTGGCGTAGAGCAGGGTTGGTTCTGCAAGAAACAGAAGCTTGCATTGCAGCTGTCAGGGAACGGGTGGCCCTTCATGTGATGAATTGCTTTGGCAGTGACAACAAGGAAACTCTGAGCCAGTTGTTTGGTTCCTTCTTTATCAAGGTGGGGTATTTGAACAAAACATCTGCAATTAATTTTATTGTATTCTTAGAATCTCAAATCAGTATTAGCTGATGAGTTAATTGTGATTTCAGTGATTGTGTTTCGGTAGTGATATTCTTTTCTTGCGTCATATCAAAACTGGCACGGTCTATACCTAAGGTCTGATGATCAGCATCTCCTGAACGACGATATATCAACTATGTTGTGATAATGTTCTTTGTTACACCAATCGCATTTAGCAGATGTTGGGAGATGGGACTGCCTGTTAATCGCAATATTACGTGTTGTTAGGAACGCAGAAATGCAAGGTTCTAAGCTTGATTATGACCTTGGACTTGGTGTAATTTGTGAACAAATCATCTGAGAAGGAGTTCAGAAGTAGTTTCTGTGATTTACTAGCTATAAAAGCTAACAAATCTCTGTTCAACAGTTTGTAGCCGTGGAGAGCCTCTGGGAACAAGGTCTTTGCGCCAGCGTGTATGAAGGCAAATGGGTATCCAAAGTGTGGGCAAAAAATCACCTTGGGTGCATGTCGGTGAGTATACTGATTTTTTCTTGAGACTATGGATTTTCGTGGGACATCCTAGTGACACAGCAGTGTTTGAGGTCTGACTATCGATTTATGTTTGATACTCATTTTATCAATAGTGTATGCTGGTTTTGGTTTGGCATATGGATGCGGCTATTTGTGTTCAGAAACGTTGCACCTATCTGTCTACAATTATGGTTTTCCTTTGGGTTAACCATTTATGATTCTCTCATAACGCAGTTCTGTAACTTGTGGGTTTCCTATCCAGGTAGAAGATTTTGCAGAGAGGTCTCAAAATTGTGCGCGGGCTGTACGGGAAAAAGAGTTCGACATCATCCATCAGTGTTTTCGAGATACACTCTCTCACCTCGACCTTTTCACAGGGGGTTCTTCCCAAATTCTAGAAATCCAAGAAACGTTGTTTGGGGTCAAAGTTCTGAAGCGAACGTCAGAAGAACCTTTAGTTCAACCCGTGGAAAAGCATCTGAAAGTAAGCAACAACTGGCCAACCTCAGTGTCAAACACAGCCCCATATGTTGGCCGGGATCATGTCAATGGGTTTGCCGTCAGAGATCCTTACGGCAGTACACACCCTCATCACTCTAACCACAACCGAGATTTGAACTTCTCAAGGCAACAGAGAGGTCCATTTCAGGGCTATCAAGAATTCACAGGCTGGGCCGCACAGGGTGAGAATATCCGAGCAACAGGCAGAGGGATCATTTCTTCCATCCCAGGAGGACAAGGCCCTCACTTTGCAGACTCTAGTCATGATCAAATGCGGCCCCAAAGGGGCTCTCAACCATTCCCTCAACAGATTCATCATTCTCAAATGGCGTACCCTGCTTACAACGCTCAGGCAGAAGTTCGGCCTCTCAATTACCCTGGTAGAGATATGGGTCCCAGGATGGGTGGTCCTGGCATGGGAGGTCCTCTGTTGTATCCACCTTACCCTCGTCCTCCGGTGTATTATGCTGAACCTGTTGATCAAAGGTCGGATACTAGAAGGGACCATGACGCTCGGCAAAGTCCAAACTGGAGGTACAACCAATCGCCCCAAGGAGATCATGCGTCACAGGCTTTTGCTCATCGCAGTAATAGGTAGTCTTTAAGACCAAGTTTAAAGCACTTACCTGCCAATACTATTACTGTAGTTTGAAGGTGGATAAAATGCGAGAGGTTAGATACGAATCAATGTGTAGGTGACTTGTTTTGGCTTTGACTGGAGTTCAGAAAACTGAGTGAAAGGCTAATACTGATAGGAATCATAGGTCCCTTGCTTTTACTCATCGCAGGTGCGTGCAATCCACAGAAGTTGTGATGTACTACGTGCGAGTAGAGTATCATGCATGGGGTTCGTGCTCACGGGGTTTACGGAATTTCTAGTGATCATCCGCAGTGAAGCAATGAACTGTTTTAGAAAAGTTCTTGTGAGTTCGCCAGGAAGGGCAAACAGTGGGATGCCACGTATATGTTATAGTATATTGCCATGCACATACGTATGCTTCGGAAACGCATTTTTTTCATTTTTGTTTGAACACTGGAAACGCTTTCACTATTTCTCAGTGGATTGATTTTCTGCAACTTCAATGACATGTATATAGAGTCTGTACCGTTTCCATCTGTTGTTGCAACTGTATTACACCATCCATCTGTATTTTCTGTGAGAAATAGTGGTACATCCAGCCTCTTGGGCATACACCACAATCCCTATTTTCCAACGCTATTGATGTAAATCCTCATGAAATATTTGAGAATAGTTGGCAGAGAATCAATCTGAGGGAAAGAAAAAAAAAGACTGAAGAATTGAAAAAAAAGGTGTGCATTGGAACTTCAAATGAAGAAATGTTTATTTAGTCGGTGAGTTGTCAGTGGGTGCCACTCTTTTCTCAATGTGGAGGTAGGCTCACTGTATTCCGAGCATATATCCAATACCGTGCCTAAATCCGACCACCAATGAAGCACATGGCCAATGAACCATTCTACACCTAAACCCTTTAACGACCAGGTCGATGACGGGTTACGAAAAAGTGGCACTGACACAATTTCATTAGAGCAAGCCCCACCAAGCTGCGGAGACACGGTAACTAGCCATGTGAGGCCAACTTCAGAGTAGAAATTGCTTTGAGTTTTAAAATCCAGTTGTGATGATTTTAAAAATTTCTAAGTTCTAACAAATCTCAGGTATAAACATTTTTTAAAATTTAACTTCAAAAGCATTGAAGTGTTTTTTCCCATTGTGTCCAATACAATGGAGGAAGAAGGTAGCACACTTGCTTTGCCCCTCTAGGGAAGAGAATCTCTCTATATACACATGGGGTAGGAGGAGGAGGAATAACCCATGTGGGATAAGTCACTTAGAATGAGAAAGAACTTCACCATGAATGAATAGTGACTAGTCATTCAAGTGACTTATCCCACATGGATTGTTCCTCCTCCTATCACCCCATGTGTATATAGAGAGATTCTCTTCCCTCATGAGACATTCAAATCTAATTGTGATAATATTTGAAGCTAAATTTCTAAAGCTTTTGGGTTTACTATGGATTAAATGTTAAATTTTTAACATAGATTTTCAAGCAAGGGGACCGTGCTTGAAAATTTATATATTAAAAATTTAACAATTAATTCCTTCAAATCTTCCTAGCATTAGTCGCATAGCTTCAAATTACATCTACAATTTGATTTGAATAAATAATTCACCAAATGTCAAATTTGATTAAATATCCACTAAGTGTTCCCTCTTGGTGTGGAGGGATACGCCAAGCCATTTGACGTCCGTGTTTGGAGAGTCAGCTGTGGGCTTGCTCTTAATAGCCAGTCTGCTATCGATGAAAATCTGTCAGTTTGAGTAATCAGTCATCGACCTGGTCGTTAAAGGGTTAAATGGTTATGGTGAGATCTTCTGGAACCTTGTGTCCTTTGGCCATGTTCTTGGTAGTGTTGGGAAGCTCTTTAAGAGGAAGGGTGCATAGGCCTTGTTTCATGGTGTTTGGACCTATGATGTGAAAATTATTGATTTTTAAATTTTTTATGAATTAGAAAATTAAGAAAAATTACTCTTGCTTTTATTTTGATTGTGGCAACACCACACGGCACACTAGTCCATACATTAAATTAGGTTGTTTGTATTTTGTTTGTTATGGTGAAACATTAGATAATTTTGGGAGGCATTGAACAATTGTTTCAAGCTTGTAGGTTTGTTCCCCATTCTATGAACCAGCCATTGCTGGACAGAATAAAGAATAATAATAATTTTTAAATATATAATTTTTAAAAATAATAATTTATTATTATCATCTGATGTGGTAGTTGCTCGGCCAAATTAGATTATTGTTGTGGTTGAGTGTCTACAGTCTAAGAACTCTAGGGAACTCGCGATCTTGTTGAGTAGGTAAATTTCATCTAGTCTTTAGAATTATGTATCCCCCGATCGTACTCTTGGTACTATTGGAAAGATCTTTGCGAGGAGGGGTGCATGTGGGCTATTTTGTAGCGTTAGTATATATGGTGTGAAAGTTATGAATTTTTGAGTTATTTTTTTATCTTATATTATCCTATATTATGGATCTTTGGGGAGTGAACATGATTAAATTATGACGAAAACTAGGTCAACAACACACGGCTACACTAGTTGGTGTTTGAAAGATGGTTTAAAGAGATAATCCATTGAGTTAGTAACAAATTATTAACAATTTAAGGAGACATGTACATATATATGGATGTGGCAAGGTTCATTTCATAAATTATGGACACTCGACTTGAGAAGGAATAAAAGTATTAAACTATGACTTAAAATATTTAGAAAAGCATTGTCAAAAGGGTGCTTGGCAAAATGTGTGGTTGAATTCTTTGAACAAGACATTGCCTTTAGCTTGTGAGCATAAAGGCAATGTTGTGCATACTTGCAATTATAGGGATGGGAATGATCTCGGGAATGATTTTGTGAGCAAGACATTGAAGCTTTGCACCAAGTGCTAGGGGTCCAAGATTGATGTTGTAAAAACAAGTTTAGAGCTAATATGTAAGAAATTTGTTAGTTGGTGAGTATTGCATACAATAATTGCGATAGTAAATACAATCGCCAAATTGCAATGCTTTGTAGAGAGAGAAGAATGCAACATCAATATTCATTGTCTAACACACATTTAAGGTAGACTTGCTAATCATCATATAGAAAAACTTTGAAGCCTTCTTCCAAATAAATTCCAAATTTGGTACATTGAATCCATGTTTAGTGTAAGGTAGCAACACCCACAAGCATGACTATCCCCATGGGCGTGACCTATGTGACGACCCATGACCATTGTGTTGTATCCCATAATTGAGAAGTGCAAGAAAATGATGGTTATGAAAGAAATAGTAGCAAAATTCAATGCCTCTATGCTTGGAAGGAGGCTCATCGGATGGCAATTATATGTGAACTAAGATTTGATGAAATGAAACAAGAAGGTGGATTGGGGCATTGGTTATGGATGTAGTACAAGGTGGCACTTGCGTTAATGAACACAACTAAACATGCAGTCTTTCGTGGTTTTTACAATAATGAACACAAACATAGGGGCTATGTGGACAATTTTAGTGCCATCAATTAATATAGTGTAGTGGGAATGGTGGCTATACAAAATCATGCAAGAATAGAAGCTATATCTGGACAAGTGCTTGACATTTTTAAGAAGCTTATACTAGAGTGTACTAAAATTTGTGATAGAAGATTCAGTGTAACTTACATGAATAGAGTTTCTTTTGCTTTACATACTTGAACAAGTTATACATGATTGAGGTAGAAGTTCTGAGGAGTAGCTTTGCAACATATTAGGAATCATAGAATTGCATCAATGTAACTCTGGTGGTGACAATAGTATGGAATGTTGGATACTTGAGCTCTATGGATATGGATTTGGAGGTGAAGGTCCGTAGACTAAATTCATGAGCAATTATCAGAACGAGGAGGAAGATGAAGATTCTACACCCATTAAACTTTGGAGACCAATAGGCAAACGAAACATAGATGCGGGGTTGAAGGATTGGCTCACAGTGTGCCAAGTGTGGGGTGGAGAGGAAGACGAGGGCTAAGATGTGCACAATGTAGAGGGCGACTTCAAGAGACAGCTCAACATTGAAGTCAGAGTAGAAGGCAACCTTCCATTAGTTGGCCCAACATGAATTGAAAAATAGCGGGGGGTACAATAGGAGGCGAGCTTTCCATTACTGTAGACCATGGCCAGACGAGGCAGGGAGGGGCCATAGATTAATGTCTTGCTCCCAATCGATAGAGGTCTCCCCATTGTCGAACAAGTTGACTTGGCAATAGAGGGGGGGCCAGAACCTAGGAACCAACATCCTTAGCCTGTCACAGTTAGGCCGCCTTGGTGGGCCAACCCTCATGCGTTGGAGGATAGGCCAACATGACCACTATTGTGACTAAGGCCGTGTGTCAACACAACAGTTGTTTCCCCCCTACCATCACATTACTTGTTGTCTTGCGTAGGAAGAGAACACAACGAATAGGTGCTTAGAGTGATGCACAACTCTCTTCCGTAGTGGTCACAATAGAGGGTGGTAGTGCAATGGCCACTACGGATAAAGCCTTTGGTATTCTTGCATCATCCCTATGTGATCATATTTACGGAAGGACTAGGAAAGAAAGAAGGAAAGATAAGGCGTTTTGAGTGTGGAAGAAGAAGGTGCATTAATGAAGTGGATGCTTGACATGCAAAATGTGGCACACCCAATTTCAATCATAGAGTTGCGGACTAAGGTGACAGAGATAACGCAAAAAAGATGGATGCACTTCAATGATGGTGTTCCCGGCTGTAGCTGGCTGCGCTAGTTTTGCAATTGACACCCTGAGCTAATACTTTGAAGTCCACAAGGCCTAAAGGAGTCTTGTATTTGGGGTTTGAATCTTATAAGCATAGCTACTTTCTATGAAAATTTGCAAGTAGCATATGGGCAACAACCACTACAACAACGGTAGTGTTTTATGACTGCAAAAATATGACTGAGGATGACTGGCGACTACTCGCAGTTATATTCTTGGAGGTCAATACCTTGGGGAGAAATATGACTGCAAAATATGACTGCCAGTCGTTTTTGGATCTTGTACTTCACGGGCGTATATTATACGTCCATCGGGAACACCAAAGTATTTCATAGGGAACGGTAGGGAACTCGTTTGAGAACATTGAGTTATATTATTGGTCATATTTTCATAGTAGTAACATATTTTTGTTTTCGGGCAACCTAAAAAAAACATGGGCAATCAAAAAAAATATAGACAAGCCATTGTTTAAAATTTTGAAACCTAATCACCACTTTTTAAGGGTTTTGAAACCCTAGCCACTACTTTTTAGGGTTTTGAAATCCTAGCCACCACTTTTTAGGGTTTTGAAATCCTAGTCACCACTTTTTAGGGTTTTGAAACCCTAGCCACTACTTCTTTTGACTCTTCTTCCTTACCTTTTGTTGTCTCTTGTCTCTTGTCTCTTTGAGTTCACTCTTGTTTCTTAGTTGTTGTGTTTTGTTGCATCTTAAGTTCATTCTTGTTTCTTAGTTGTTGTGTTTTGTTGCATCTTGAATTCACTCTTGCTTCTTAGTTGTTGTCTTTTGTTGCATCTTCACTTTTTGTTTTTGTTTTTTTCTTCTTGCATCTTAATTCTTTCTTCTTCTTCTTTCTTCTTTCTTACTTTTTGTTTTCTCTTTTTGTTTCTTATTTCTTTTTGTTGCGTCTTAACTCTTTTTTGTTGTTTCTTGTTACCTCTTAGTAGTTGCTCCTTATTGTTTCTTGTGCATCTTAACTTGTATTTGTTGTTATCTTTTAGCACTTTTTGCCTTTTTTCTTCTTGTTCCTTGCATCACTATTGTTTTTCTTCTTACCCTAAATTTGTATTACATATTTTTTATTGTTGTAAACTTTTGAAGATTGAGCTTTGTTGTATGTTCATTAAAAATTAACCTCCTATTTCTTTAATTGTATATGCAGGTAACAAAATTAGAACAAAGTCGTTGGAGGCTACTTGCAATTCACTTCATATTATTGTAAGAAATATATTCTCTATTGACTTGTGTAAATAATTCATTGTGATATACATATTTTGTATTTGTGACTAATAAATTATAAATGTCATTGAAAGGAGTCACATTCCTTCTTATATATTCCCTCTCCAATATAATTGTTTCTGGTATATCTTTAAAATCATATGTATTTGTTTTTAACTACATGAAATTTTGTATTCAATTGTTAAATCATTTCAATGTATAATTGCAAATATGCTTAGGTATCCTACAACCATTGTATGATTTGTTCAATTCATAGTTTAAAATACATATCAATAAAAAAATGATTACTTGGAGTCACAAAATGATTATAATAATTTCCAAAAAATGACTAGGTGCTCTCAATATGATTGAAAAATATGACTGAGAAGAGTCGTTTTACAAATCATCAAAAAATATGACTCACCACAGTCATATTCTACATGATTGCAAAATATGACTCACCACAGTCATATTCCACATGACTGCAAAATATGACTCACCGCAGTCATATTCCACATGACTGCAAAATATGACTAACTATAGTCATATTTCACGTCATCAAAAAATATAACTCAATGCAGTCATATTCTACGTCGTCAAAAAATATGACTCAACGCAGTCATATTCCACAAAATATGACTGACCAGTCATATTCCACGTTATCAAAAAATATGATTCAACGGAGTCATATTCCACGTAGGATTTTTTCATTTACCCGGGCAGCTCAATTAAAAGTCAAAGAAAATCAAAATATACGCCTTGTTGGCAAACTATGGCTAATTATGGGTATTTATACCCCTCAACTTACATGACTGCCAATATGACTGATGTTTGAAGCGATTGCTTCTAAATGACTGCTGCAGTCATATTCTGAGTCATTTACAGTGATTTCTGCGCTAGTCATATTTTTTGATTTTACGACTGACTGCAGTCGTTTTTTGCAGTTATAAAACACTGCTTTTGTTGTAGTGAACAGTATCCATCATCACATTTAATTTGGAACGCAGATGAATCAGGAGCTCAAGTAGGAAAGTCAGAAGGGGCAACACTAGTCTTCGCACATTGTGGCTATCGATCTGTGCATTCTACAATACTAAACAACAAAAAACATCTAACCATCCTCTCCTATGTGAATGTAGCAGGCGAGTGTGTCCTAAACTTTTACATATTCAAAGGTAAACATACAGTCAAAAATTATGTCATTAGATGTGAACATGAGGTTTTCATGGCAATGCAAACTAATGGATGGATGAATGCATTCCTCTTCCCTCACCTCTTCCTAACTTGGATTTCTTGCTTCATTACTGTCATCAAAAAGAGGTATGGTCTTTCTCAACAAAATAGACACCTACTACTTCTAGATGGCCATGCCTCGCATGTAACATTGGAAGTGGTGTAGAAGGCTAGATTGGATGGCCTTGACATCATCACATTACCTAGCCACACAAGCCACAGATTGCAACCACTAGATGTTAGTATTTTTAAGCCTTTCAAAGCGGCATTTTGAGTGTGCATAGATCAGTGGACCGTATAGAACAAAGAGAAGGGTGCACAAAAAGAAGACCTAGCGGAGTGGATGGCTATAGGGATGAAGAAGGCATTGACAACATCCAAAATCAAGAAAGGCTTTGCCACGACAAACATCTCACCTCTACAATCTATTGTCATGGACATGCACATGAGACCCAATGACTGCTACATAGTTGAAGGTGAAGAAGATGAAGAAGTTGAAGGTATTGTCAATGAAGCGATCGAAATGGACAACAATGAAGCAAGCATAGAGAGCATACCTGAAACACAAGTGCCATAGCTTCAAGACTTCATCCAAAGTGATGATGACTCCATTGTACCTTTTGGAGATAACACTAAGTCCGAATACAACGACATTGTTCTATCTACAGCTTGTTCTTCCTTTCCACTCCCACACCTACAATGACCTTAGGGCCTTCAAATCCAATTTGCAAAGCCTATAGTTGACTACTCGAAGTCTATCCTTATAACGTTGAATGACCATGACAAAGAAAACAGTAAGAAAGGTTATAATCACAAATTTTTTAAATTTTTTAAAAACAACTTGTTACATGGTTTTCCTTTCCCTACATTTTACATTTGGTCAAGGTTTTACCTCAACCCATAGTAACTTTCTCTAATTTATCCAAAATTAAACAAAAAACCCTTGCCAATGTGACATTTCTATGTTTTCTTGGACGTTGTACAAAACGCAATTATGTTGTTTTTTAATGTCTTCTAGAGCATCATTGTCGCATAGATCAACTTGTTCCACCTATGACATCCAATTGTTTTTTGAAACATCCAACTCAATTCTACCTCCTATGATTGCAATCCCATCTTTGTGCTCATGTTTTGAAAAACATGCATGTTTCTTATAGTAAAGATTTCTAGACTTTTATTAGTGAACTTCTAGAAGAACCATTGAATTATGATGATACAATACATGACATAAGTGGTAAGACATAATCAATGCTGAAATTCACTCCATATAACACAATCATATATAGAACGTCATAGATAGAAAACCTCACATGAAATCTATAACAGCTAAATGGATATACAAGATTAAGAAGGGGCCAACAAGTACATTTGAAAAATTAAAACCAAGATTGTTGTTCCCGGCTTCCAATAAAAAGAAGGCATTGACTACAATGAAATATTTTCTCCTATTGTATGATGGTCTAATATTCGAATTATTTTTGCTCTTATTGCAAAAAAAAACTAACCCATTCATCATATGGATTTTATTAACATCCTTTCTAAGCGAAATAATAGAAGGTGATGTCATTATGAAAATTTCCCATGGATTTTTTAGCGTAGAAGAGACTTTTTATAGTCTTCAGCAATCACCATGGGTATGATATTCTACAATAGACCAATGGCATATATCAAAGTCTAACTAGGAGCAATGCAAATTCAAATCTTTATTATTTACATCATGACAGAAAACTTACTATTATACTAGTCTACATTGATGATCTCTTAATCATTGGAAGCTATACAGACCAAATATCAATTCTTAAAGCTCCACTACAAACCAAATTTAAAATGATTTAGGATTGGCTTCCAATTACCGTGAGATTGGAACTCAGTATCACAAGTCTAGAATCTTTTTTCATCAACGATCATATATCCAATGCATGTTGCAACATTTTGGACTTCAACATTGCAATTTGGCCAAACTGCCAATGGATTCTAAATCACAATTAACCAAAGACACAAGCACACCAAACATTGATCCTAGAGCTCTATACAAATTTAGAGTTAGCAGTCTCATTTTTGCTACAAACACTTACTTTGACATTTACTACATTGCTAGTTTCATCAATGCTACATCGACCAACTCCAACAAATTCACCTTTAAGCTGCAAAACATATTCTTCACTATTTAAATGACACCTTGAATTATGGACTATTTTTTTCATACCATACTACTCTCCTTCTACATACCTTTGTAGATTCCTACTAGAGACATGATATATATACTCACCATCCTAATTCTAGTTTCTTATAAAAATATAACAACTATTGTATTATCTAAAGCAATATACTTTAGCCAACTATCTCCTTATCAACAACAAAAGTCAAATATTGTGTACTCAGTGAAGCAACTAAGGATATTATCTATTTTCAAAGTCTATTGCATGAGTTTGGTAAATTTATCAACACTCCTACTCCTATTTCTAGTGACAACCAATCATGTATCCACCTTGTACACAATCATGTTCTTAAGTCTAAAACTAAACATATTTGAAATACAAGAATACTTTATTCAAGAATAGGTGCAAAACAAGGATATTTTTGTCAATTTTGTTCCCACAATTCAATAGGAAGCAATTTCTTTCTTACAAAACCTATCACCCTAACTACATTTACTACCAACAAATAGAATATTAGAATCCAACCATTACCAAATCTCTCATAAATTATAGTCATTTTGACACACTATCAAACCTAGACCTCACCTACTCTAGTGTATACCATCCTTCCACCCATAAGGCTTTTTTAGTCACCTTATGCTTGAAGTTTGGAGCACGCAAACTTTGTTTACACACTCTATTGTTCCACCATGCAAATGGATTTGCAAAGCACTCCTCCCAGGATCTCTCCTTGGAGGACATTCTATTTGCTCCATGTACCTCATCAATTCAACTTTTCCCCATACTCTCCAACCCTTGCCTAACTACTAATATACTCCATTGAAAGTGTTGTCCTTGTACCAATTCCACTAGTCAATAAAAGATGTTGTTAGTCAACCACTCTCTTCCACAACATACCAATAGCAAACACAACCATATTACCAGTGCTCTAAGTTGAACCTATTACCTATTATCACAAGATTACGGAAACAACCTTCAAAAATTCTTTTTTCTAATTTCTTTCAAATTCAAATCTAGTACAAGGGTTTCTACCTCACCATTGACAACATCTCAGTTCGCCCTTTAAATATGGATAGCGTCTCTTCTTGCAACTACATTTGCTATGACATCTTTACTACCAAATCTCTTTGCTCCCTTGAGCAAATTGCTTGGAAAAATGAGGGGGTATTGAAAAAATGGAGATATTGAACTATTATGCTCAATCCCTGATGGTCATCCACGTCAATCTTTAGTCTATTGTGATTGTTTATTCATTCATTACCACTACACAAAATAGTGAAATTAGGTTGCCTTAACAATTAGGTTGCCTTACTTCAAGAAAGTTACTCTACAAGCCATCAAAGTCAACAAATGTTTCTAAAGATACTTCCATTTGTAAATATGGAGGTCCATGAGTTCCAATTACAACAATAACTAATTCCAAAGTAGTGCATTCTTGTAAATTAATAGTAAATATTTATTTAGTGTAGATTGTCGAGAAATTAGTGTGGGGCAACCTAATTTCACTATTTTGTGTAGCTTACTACTTCTATTTATTCCCCCACAAGACTTAAACAAACTATCTTCTTATCAATACAAGCGGCTTCTACTACAACCACAGTTTTGTGTATTCTTGTCTATTGTGTCAATACAAGAGACTAGCATACAATATGAAGAATCAAGCCATGCACTTGCGGCAAAGGAAGTTTTGTCGGGTTGTATAACCAATCTAATGTGGGAAGGGATAGTTGTGCAAATGATTTAGGCAAGAATTTGTTTGATTTTAAGATGCTCTAGATGCATATAGAAGGCTTATCTCTTAAAAAAATTGTAAGAAATTTTTGTTTTCTCTGTAAAATAAAATTCCATTGTAGTTGTATTTTAATTCAATTTTTCAACCCTTCATGCAATTTTGGGCTTCTAATTCCTAAGTTTTCTTGTTGCTATAGAAATTTTCTTAGTCTTGGGTGTTCCTATTTAATATTATAGTGTGGTTACTATTTACTTGTTGAGTGTCAAGTAATAGATGTATTGATTCTAGATGTTGGACTTGCTAAATAGACTAGTGTTAGATCAATATGGCATCAAATGACTTGCTATATGCATTTTAGAGTTGATTACATTACAAGAGAACTAGCTAGGATCTTCTAAAAGGCTGTCTTGAAGACCCCAATAAATGCCTTGTTAATTCCAATACTTATTGGGTACTCTATATAGAGTATTAGATCCAATGTGGCACCCTATGTGCCAAATGAACAATATAACAAAGCCACAAAGGATCCAACAGCAACCAGAAGTACCAAAAAATTGGAAGTGGTACCAACAACTCCTAGTATTTTAATTCCATTACTTCTTTGGTATCAACAATTAGTTTGTTCTTTGAAGTTCTTCTCATGGTGTTTATCTTTGTCTTTTGTACTTCCTTGCAATGTTGAGGTTTGGTTGGATGAAATTTAGGATGGAATATAGTAGAAATACTACAAGTGATAAACTTGTAGGATGGATGGAAGATGGAGGTAACATTATATTTACGTAACAAATAGGATGGGTGGCACTGTGGTATTGTGAATTGGTCTCTAAAATTTTACATGTTCTTCTATTGAGTGGATGACTTTGCTATACTTTGCATACATTATGACTATGTTTTTATTATCACCATTTATCTTTGTACGTGGATCTTCATCGATTAAGTTTTCCTACATGACTAGTTATATGTCAATGGCGGCATCTGACATGGCATATTAAATATTAATGTTCAGTTATACCTTAGTCATACATACAATTAGTACTAATGAATGGTTGGTAGTGGAGACTTTGGGGGACATGGAAATTTTTGATTGGTCGTTCTCTAGGTTTTTTATATATGCACCATAGTTACTGAGTAGTCAATTTCCAATAGAATACTAACGAGTTGTGTACTAGTCATTTATTTTGATATAGTAGTAGGTGAATGATACTATAGTTGAAGGTGAGTGATATTGTAGTCTTTACTAGTTTTGATTGCACTACAACCATGAAATAGAGAAATTAATCTTTGCAATCATTGATTGAATAAATTACACATACAATTGAAACAACAATGACTGCAATGTTAAATGACTAATGCAACTTACATGGAGTATTTTTTAGTTATTTATGTAATTTGTCACGTTGTCAATGACTACAAAATGATAAGATCAAGCCCCAACTAAGTAGAGCTTTGTATACACCTCCATTAATTGCAAACATTAAGTAGTAGAAATGCAACATTAATTTCCTCTATATATAAAACTCATCAACCTATGTACCCTACAATATCAAACCTTCTACAATTGTAACTTCCAAAGCTCAACATTATGCTGGAGGTATCTTCATTCTTGGAGGCACCTTCTTCCTCAACTTTTGGTTTAAGGTGATTTTCTATGCACAAACAAAATCCAAGTTAGACACATATTTAAAGTCAAGGTAAAGAAATGATTTTAAACTAAAACCCGCAAATGGATCAAAAATACAAAGAACATTGAATTCTACTCTTTGGGATTGGAATAAACAATATATACATGAATCTTAAGTGAATAAAAGCAAGTCCAATATATATCAACTTATTTTTTTGAATAATCAACTTACAAAAATCTTAAGAGAACCAAAGTAAGAGTTGTGATACTCGAGACTAATCAACCCATTGTTTTGAACAATCAACTTATACAAACCCTAAAAGACATAAAGTAAGAGCTATGATACCCAAGACAAATCAACTCATTTTTTTAACAATCAACTTACACAAACCTTAAGAGAGTCAAAGTAAAGAGTTGTGATACTTGAGACAAATCAACTCATTTTTTTGAACTAACAATTCAAGACATTGCCTAGTCTTCAATTGTCAATATCGTCAAAAATTGTCAATTTCATGAAGATTATTGTAATTTTTGGCACTTTTCAACTTTTTGACGATATTGACAATGATAATTTACTTTTGGGGGGATTTGTTGGATCAACTATGTGCATCACGAACTCTAATATTTGGACAAAAAGATTGAACCTAATTACACATTACACGGTTGTGAAATATAAATTTTAATGCATTGCCCAATTCAAAAAATATTTCAAATGCAAGGGCATTAAGATGTAACAATGGTCCAACCATACTCTCTTCTCTACAATGGCTAATGTTATCCTATGCTTTCAATTCCAAAAAATATTATTATTGTCAAAGTTATGAAATGTTCCTTTGCCCCAAAATAAATTCGTAGTTTGAAAAGACCAATTAAAATCAAATATTGTGAGAACCAACATCATTTGCATATTTGTCAAACCATTGATATTTTAAATTCTATAAACATCGATTTCCTTCAATTTTTGTGTACAACAATACCAAAATGCCAAGGCATATAAAGTTTTTTCAAAGTTCTAACAAAAAATTGGCAAAAGATAAAGTAATTCCAAATCATATTGAACAAAATTGAGTTTTTAGACATGGCTAACTTTGAAATTGATTTTCTTTCAAATCACAACTAATTTTTTCTTCAAACTTCCATGGTAACATATTGTATGTTGTACACTACAACTTTCGTATATGTACATTTGGACTTTGTCTATTAATGCTTATAGTATGGTTGTTCAAATGTAAAAGTTTCAACTTTGTACTTAGTTTCGTTTGTCACTATACACACAACTTTCAATGACTTCTTCTTCTTCTTCAATGATACTTTGGACTATTTGATCTCCACACTTTGACACACTACCATATCAATTGTACCACACTTATCACATTCAAACTTTTTCATGATTTTGGGGGTTCTAAGGTCTCCCAAAATCACATTCTGCCTTGAAGTGACACTTTATGAGATGCCATGATGTACACATCTCCAAAATCAATATGTACCTGTTCTTGCAAGAAACAATTTTAGAACATCTAGCAAAAAAACTTTGACCCTTTATAACTTATGTATCCAAAATGGTGCATTCTTTTGTGCATTGAAATCACTTGCAAATGTCAAAATATAAAAAATTCAGCAGTCTAATAATAGAAGAAAACATCCACAGTACAAATAGTGGCGGTTTCGGTTGTCCCTACAATGGATGAGGGTGGATTGACCCCCTTGCTCGTCCTTACCAGGGGTGCAAGTAAAAAAAATACCCCCTATTTTGGGCCATTCTAGGGTATAATCTTGACCTCACCTAGCTAATTTGGCGTCTCTGATCACAGAAATGAATTCAAAATTTGCAAAAAAAATTCATGTGCAGAAAATAAATAATTCCAGGGTTTGCCCGCAGGGCCGAGCAAGGGGGTCAGTTCTCCCTGTCCCTAAAATGTGCGCTGCCGAAGCTCAAAGGAATCAAGTAACAAAAAATTATCACTTTAATATGAATCTTAAGGCTGAAAAATATAGAAACAAATACACAACATTCTAGTCCCCTTCAGTGTGAACACTTAAAGAGACTCATCAATATCATGCTTCCTGATCCACTCATGAATCAGTCTCACTCTCAACTGTCGTTGTGTCCCTCCTGTCAACCAATACCGGTATTCACTTCCTCTCAATCTCTGGTCCAGAAAGCCAGCCTTCAGCTCTTCCATTTGGACTACCAAATCTAGTATTAAGGTTCATGACTACCTCTGTACATTTCAGAGTTCCAGAATCTATATTTTGTCGGTCGGTGGAACAAAATAAGCCTAGAAAAACGAACTTTGGCTGGGATCTGAGCATAAAGAAGAGGAAGGAATCTAGCAATATAGCCTGTACATAGATCTGAACAGGGTTCTTCCACAGACTGGGTCTGAAATATATCCAACTTGACCATACATGTCTTTACATCTCTACTGTAGTTTCCTCCGGAGAAGCGTTCCTTCCTCTTCAACTCCGGAATTTGTGCGCACATTCCATATGCTAATAAAGGATCCAGTCTCCTCAAGTTCGCTTCTTGCTCACTAATTTCGCATTTTGCTCATCAAGGTTCCACTATTACTCTAGGTTACAAAGATCCAAAATATCTCGGTTTCACTGGGGTCACATTCACAGCCTCAGTTTTTATCAAGAGCATGAACTGAGCAATGAGTTGATGAGATGTATGACAAGCCTCAGCATCGCTTGCTCCGCTTGCACCTTTGTCACGCTCATGAATTTGTGGCAGTTCTGGTATGTCTGTTCCAGATATCCACGCATGTGCGGCACCAAGCGCGGATCATCAAGATTAAGAGCCAATGCCGCCTCTTTGATCCACAGGAGCTTGTGACCCGTATCCTTGAGTAGATCAAAGGACAAGTGCCGCACCAGCGACAGCAGTACTACTTGGCTGACAGGCAGAGGCGCCGTTGCAAGGAGGGGACCGGGGTCCAGCTGCACCATAAAAGAAGAATGTGAGCGACTGTTCCAGTGACACAACAGGCTACAAAATTACAAAGCGATTCTAATTCTTCTGGCAAAGAACTACTATTCAATCAGTACACTCCGACCGCTTTGACGTGCCCTTCTCTACAACGACATTCCGGAATATGCCGGCAGTTCCATATTCAAAATTTATCAGTCATTTTCTTGGGACCCCAGGCTTCAGATTAAAGAGGTCACAGTGTAAAAGAAAAGAACAAAACTGCATTGACAAACTTGATTACGTAATGCTACATCGGCGTGTTCACATGAGAGGGCAGGTCAGCGAACCTGTAAACATAGCCAAGAAACAACTTGTAGATCCTCGGACGAAAAAGCTTTGTTGAAAGCTTCCTCAAATTTTTCTTCCCTGATAAGCCTATTCAGCTCAATAGTTGGATCCAAAGTCTCCTCCACATGTTCCACCGAGAGTGCCTGCGTGAAGAAACAGTCATTAAAAAAAAATTGAATGATCATTCTGGAATAGACAAGTGACAGTACATACCATACAATTCCTGTAGGTTCAATTAACCATTTAACCCCTAAAGAACTAAGGGTTCATATCCTGAAATAACTAATTTGATTGGTCAGATGGAGTCGAACATTCTAACACGTGACCCAGAAAAGAAAATTGCATGCGTTGGTCAAAAATTGAAGAAGTGGATAAAAGAAAACTCCCATACGATGCTGAAAACAGCTGGAAAAAAAAATGAGGCCCAATTTGGGCATCTTGGTCCTTCAGAGATTAATTACACCAAGGTCGTAGATCAGTTTGGACAGATTCTAAACACACAAAAACAAGATTCTACATCCCTACCTGCGCAGGTAGGCCTCCTTTGCTCTGATTGATTTCGCTATATTGCAAAACGTTTGCACCGGCTGTGTCCACAAGCTCCATCAACTTAGCGGTGCTATCTTGCAGGTCCTCATTCAAGACTTTGGCGCTACTAATTACTTCCTGTAGAGTCCACAATACAGATCCGAAACTTTCTATTAGCGCGCTGGAAACGATACTTCTGCATCTGGATACGAGTTCATCATAAAGACATGAGGTATCTGTGAATGTAAGCAGTAAAAACACATGGGAGAGTGGAAGAGACCAATGACCTGAAGAGTGGTGGCAAGACCAGTATTTGTTGAAGCAAATTGTTGCTGAGCACTAGAAGTGTGCTCAGCCATACCCGTCTGGAAGGCAGTCTCGAGCTGTTCAGACATAGCTCGACAGGAACGTTCAAAAGCTGGAATCACTAAGGTCTCAAGGCCAGCTCGAAGTGCTTCCTGGAACCAGTTTCACCCATCAGATCACAAATATATGAATCTGTGTGCATATAAGTGCTCATAAAGAGAATAATTTTGGATACACGAAGGCCACCAAATCCAGGGGTCACTGTATTAATATAACTAGCTCAAAAAGTTGTTTGGTTACCTGCAATGCTTGTCTTCCAGATGTTTGAAATTGAATCTTGAGCTGCCTGGTAGTAGCAGTCTCCAACTTTGCAACGGTTGTTTTCTCTAACTGGGGCAGGAATTTCTCAATGGCACTCTTCTGTGCAGCAAGACCACCCACCCACCCAAACTGTGTAAAATTTCAAAGGTGACAAGCTCTGATATAGCTTCTCAATCTACACCACTTCGTATCTTTTCCTGCTGTGAACCCCCTTCAAATTGAAAAAAGAAAACCACTCCTCAATCCATTTTTAATGTTTCAATTCTCACGACACCTTTTGAGTGACTACGTCAAAGAAGTACTAGCCTCTAATGGACCAAAGATTCATTGTTTTTAAGATGACAAATTAAAAAATGTTCAATTCCATTGATCGTATTGTGAAGCATATAATTCAGAAAGGACCAAATATTATATCGCCAGAATCGCTGAAGAGCATTGCATGTGCTCGTCAAGAGAGGAACAAAATTGTACAAAAGAAAGTCACTAAAGGACCTCAAAAGAGCTAAAAACAAATGAAGCCCAATTTGAGCCTTGTGACCCATTGGGGGTGAAAAGACTTGGATCTACCTGGAAGGTCTCAGTCAGTCCTGTTGACACTGATTTCTGAAGTGGTACTAGCAGACTCTGAGCAACCACAGGCCCCAAGGCAGCGATCTCCTTCTTCAGTCCACGTTCCAAGGCAACTGGCAAATCTTTATTGACGAAATTGGTAATAAGCGTAGTGACTTGGTGCGTTCTATCACGATCTTGCTTCTCTCGCTTGGCATTCTCATCAGAAAGCCGTTGCCACATAGTGTCCACATTCGCTTTTACAACCTTCTCCATCCGTTGACCAAAACTACCTGCGAAATGGAAGCGTCCATATGCACCCGGTCAATCCTCTCAGAAACGACTGCATCTATCCTTCGCCTGCAATTTACAACCCCGTACAAGCAATGTCCAGAACTAGAATTCATATTAAAGCACATGAATAAATGGGACAGACCTTCCAATCGTTTGGCTTCCTTGCTAACTAAACTGGCCACCAATATAGGCATCTGCTTCTGCAGGTCTCTTTGCACCGAAACCAACTGCACAGAGACAGATCGAACATCATTATCAAGTAGTTTTGATCAGGTCTTTTGTCCAGTTTTATTAATTTTGGACCAGCACATGCAATGTTCACCGATTCTGGTGCTATAAAATTAGGCTCCATCTGACTTATATTATTTTCACAAGATGTCAAATCGAATTGGTCAATTTAAAACCACGTTAAAAAAACAAAAGTCTCAGTTTGGTCCATCAGGGGTGAATCACATAAGCGATCCAAAGATCTAAAGCTTGACCTTCCTATGCGTCAAAATGCTAGTTTGTTCACAAGAGATAAAGAAGCACTACAGCACTTCGACAGAAGAATCTCACCTGATTGAGGGATTCTTGCATCGTTGTGATTTGAGTTACTACGCCAGAATCCACACTCAACTCCGTTGGCAGCGATGTAAGAGCTGAAGAGGGCTGCGAGGATGCAGACCCCAGAGATTGGCTTGCATTGTTTTTGTTCTTGCTCTTCCTTCCTTTGAAAGTGCTTGGAGTTGGAAACTGCGAAGCAGAGGCACCCACGCCAGCCTCCTCGCTTCGCTTCGCAGCAACCATCCCTTTCAGTTCATCTTGCGAGTCGGCGTCGGAGGGTGGTTTATCCTCCATGTAAAACTCATTTTGAGAGTCATCGATGCCTGCCATTGCCATAAGACCTGGCAACTCCAGCCCAGGTGTAGTAGCATCATCCACATTCTCTGATATTTCTTTCTCAAAGAATTGAGTGCCCCGGTCGTGATCTCCCTCAAAGGCTCCTAGAAGCGAGGTTACCATGGATTCATCAGCATCAGATTCATCTCGTGGTATAGTATCCGATATTTCAGCAGCAGCTCTGTCCTGAAAACCAGTCGCGCTACCAGCTTGCTTGCTCTTCCGTGTTTCTTCTTGCCAGTCTTCCACATCCATGAGATTTGGGCCCACATCATCTCCCTTCACGCTGTTGGCAGCAAGGGACATGATATCCGAGGGACTTATCAGCTGTGGACTTCGAAAGGTGTTCGGTTTCGCACCACTGCTGCCTTCTCTTTCCTCTTTGTCATGCGTTTCGTCCATGTCCACTGGTGTTGTAGGTGGTGCTGATACTGCCGGAGCTTCTGCTTCCCCGTCCAGCCAGATATCTTTCACCGTGTCCGTCTTCTCTGATTTGTGCTTTGGAAATGCGGGGTACATGGACACAAACGGCATGTCAGACACTCTTTTAGGACTGCGTGACCTGGACCGCCTGCGTGGAGGTGGTGTGGGTGGTTTGGCCAAGTTCGAGGATGGCAAGCCCTCGGTCACTCGTGTGTTCAACCTTGGCTGTGATCCTGCTTCGAAAGCAGTAACAGTCCCTTGTGCAGTTCCTTTCCCGTCTTGAGAAGCCACTCCTGTGATCACTTTAGTGGTTTCAGTCACTCTGCTGGCTTCAATGGAGCGACTCCCGACTTCAATCAAACTGCCAAATGTTGCAGGCCTCGGAGGAATGCCAGGATTGGTACTCATGGAGGATACATTTGAAATCTGAACCAAACGAAGGTCATCGGCGTTACTTAATTTTGTTATATAACGATCGGTCAATGTATCAATGGCAAATCATAATGAATCGATTATCATATCTTAAATACAATAAAGACAATCAATAGGGATATCTTCGTAGAAAGAGAGATCATTTAATATCTTCTAACTAGAGCACTTTAGTCCAAAAAAATCTTGGATTGATACTCACAATTGTGGAGCTCGAAGTGGTCGTATGAGTTTTCTCGAAAGCAATTGAGGTCGGGACACTCCATTGTGCCTGCGTGCCCTTCTTCGGGGTGCTTGGAGTCGACCCCGCCTCGTCCTCTCCAGGAGGGGGGGTACACTGTGACAAATCCAGCGCGTGTTGTTGAATGGCTTGAGTCTGCACGCAGAACACCTTGAGGGTGCCTTCGCCGCTTTCACTGACAGCGTCTTCAGCGACTGTGAGGCTCAGAATGGGTATGGTCACAGCAAACTCAGCCAAGTAGTCCATTCTAGGCAAAGCAGAGGTAAAATCTAGATGGATTGCATATATTGCGGACTTCTCAGCATTCGCCACCAAAATGAGACCCGCTCGTGGCGCACCGATAACCTGGTTGTAAAAGGCACGCTCTGACCTGCCAGTGCTGGAGCTTTGGAACTCCAGTGTTTGAGTGCATTTCCATGCGCCTTGGCCGGATTTGGAGGAAAGTTCATCAAGCGCCCACTGTTTTAAATTTTGATTCAAAGGCCCCTGCAGCAGTAAATGGTAGAGCATCGTTAACTAAAACACCTCCTAGTTCTAAACAGCTCCTGAAACAAACAACAAGAGCCTTGAGCAACAAGAAAAATAGTATCTGATAAAAAAAGTGTCTTGAGCAGCTAATGGTTTTCCTTCCACTTTCTGCCACTTCACATCACAATGCATAGCTTGTGTATCGCATTGAATTAGAGTAGGGAAATACCGCGGTCATCAGAAACTGCCGGTCTGAACTATGTTGACGATCTGATATATAGGACACGGCATCCACAGCATTTCCGTCATATGGTTCGAACATAGAGAGGCATTGCTTTTGTTCTCCCCAAATGCGTACCTGGAACAGAGCAATGAAAGTCAGAGTTTGGTGACTCTGACGGTTTTCATGTATAGCAGGCAGTCCGAAGGACAATCAGGAAACCAAATGAGAAGAGTTATTTACTTACCGTGCCATCTTTGGATGCTGATGCCAAGCGGAATGGACCCGAGAGGGTAACATCTAAATCAGTGACCACGTCATCATGTTGTGCAGCCACAGAGACTCCTTTCAGAGGACTTCCCAATCGACATACAACAGGATGCTCTGCATTGAATCCTCCAGCGCCGGTCGATTGCGCTGCCTTTCTCATATCAATCGTGACAACGTATCTTCCAATCGCAACAAAGATTATTTCCTGCATTTATAAGGTTTGTAGCAGTCATGAAGCTAAAACGCGGGAAATATGCTTGAAAATGGTTGCAATAGGCAGAACCACTGAAGGGGCATGCTGAAATCACTTGGGTGCAATATTTTGAGTTCTTCTGATGTTCTAATTCCTTGGTGCAATGAAACAATAGTCTTCGAGAATAGTTTACCTGCGAGTTTGGATGCCAACAGAGGCGGGGATGGCACGTTTCCCAGTCGCCTACAAGTTGAACAGCGAGAAGAATGATCTCTGTCAGTTTTCCATCCTCACCAGATCCTTCATGAATTCGGCGTACAGAGATTCTTCCATCCTCACTCGCGCTGCAAATGTTCAATTTCATGTTATATCAGTACAAGTTTGGCCTTTCCAGGTAAAGTAGGACACTAAGACCGTTAGAAACCTGATTCCGTCTCTCATACTCACCCGTTACCAAAAGCAACTCAAACATTTATACACTTGGTTGACCTTATTAGCACGAATTGGCTAACCATGAAATGTCTATGGTCACTCATGTTTGAATGGAAATGGAGGTGCACACTGTCGATTGTAGTGACCTACAATCTCCCACTTTGATAAATATATATTGATAAAAAATAAATGATCTCAACAGATTTGGCTACTGTACAGTTGTACCCAAGGGCCTCTCCACTCTCTCCACATCTCCCGAAAATGCTAGTCCTACATACGCTAAGATGCTTCCAGTGGCGCATATAGTATCCTCTAACTCATCCAGTTGAGAGTCATGCAAAGGAACTGTCTTCTGAAAAGTTCAAATGGTAGACATAAAAAATGCAACTGTATATGAAAGTCAAACAAGTGGCTGGGTTCTAAACATTAAACTTGGAAAATTCTACTTCAAAGCAGGGAATCCGCTACCTTGCAAGAAGATGCGCGTTTTCTGAAAAGAAAGCCATGTCAGACACCCTCTGTTACAAACACAACGATGAATTTGATTGCGATGATTCAGTCAGTAACGCAAACAGTAAGATTTCTCTTTTACGTCAGCATTGATAGAAATCAATAATAAATACACGCAATTAATAGGAAATATTCAATAAAATCCGGAGCCTGACCTGAGTGTGCCCGCGAAGTAACGTTTTCTGTGCACTGTTCATGTTGAGGATGCGGATGGTGCCACCTCGCAACCCATAGCAGATGAATTTTCTGTTCACGGCAATCTGCCTGCCCAGACCTAAGACTGGATCTGAACCGTAAACAGTAATGGGGCTCACCTCCAGTTGTGGTTGTGCCTCACCAGGCTTGCGCACATCTATATCATAAACGATGTGATCACCTCGGAGATACCGTCCCTTTGGAGGCTTTGAAGGGAATCGAGAGGATGGGACAGGCGGTGCAGTGGGCAGTGCCGGAGCCAAAGCAGGTGGCGGACCCGAAACCTCTGCACTTGAAGGGAATCTGGGCGAGCTATGAGGAGCACCAGGAACGGAAGACCCTTCGTCATCCTCTTGGCTTCCAGACTGCTGGGTGGTCAGGAGCGCCATGAGGCGAGCTCCATCCAGGGGCTGACTGGAAGCAGGGCTGGATGGAAGGGAGGGCAATACAACTTGAGGGAATAATTTGGACGAGGATGAGAGAGAATGAGAAGATTGAGGCGAGGAAGGAGTTTGTTGGAATTGGGACGTTTGTTGACCAAAAGGAGAAGGAGAGAACGGTAAATCCCGGTTGAAGTGCATACTAAACTGCTGCTGCCCATGGTACACTGGCGAGCCTGACTGCTGGGGGGCCGTTGCATTGAATGTATAATTTGAGCCTGGAAGATTGGAGAATGTGTTCGGGTTTGACTGAAAGCTCGGTGCATTGGTTCCAGGTGGGTACGAGCTGTGAGAAGGTTGATGGTAACCGGGAGATGTGGGTTGGTAGCCTCCCGATTGGGGTGGGTAGGGACTTTGGGTTTGCCCCCTGAAGTACTTGTGCAGATCGTAACCCCCTGGCGGACCTGGAGCCCC
This sequence comes from Rhytidiadelphus loreus, assembly GCA_947034895.1. Lineage (NCBI taxonomy): Eukaryota > Viridiplantae > Streptophyta > Bryopsida > Hypnales > Hylocomiaceae > Rhytidiadelphus > Rhytidiadelphus loreus. The sequence continues at coordinate 20,209,625 of OX344761.1, forward strand.
CATCGTATGCTGGCTCCGAGTTTCAAATGAGGCAGAATTAGACCTGTAATCAATTACACGGCGAGCCCTATGTTATGCAACCATAATAATATCAACATGCGACATCGGAAATATACTTAAATCTCTTCATTTGGGCATTTCCCTTCATGAAATTCTACAATATCCTACACACTTGCCACACTATCCTTGATTGTAGAACGCTTGTCACACATTCAAACTATGTCCTAGTGAAAAAGTTGGGACCCCGGTGGTAAGATTAGAAGGTTTTAGTGTATTCCTAAACGCAAATGCAGCACGACATAGTGATTCTCAAACATCAAAACTGAGCCAGGGTCTCATTTTCTACGTCGCTGCCAACCTTGCTACCCCCAGAAGATATCAACAGATAACTAGATTATAGAAATTACATCTTCAAGTTGCAAGTTGCAGTAAATTTAGAAGCTGTTTATGCAAGTTAAAGACTTTTTCCATGCCTTTTTTAGATAAGGTAGAAGCACCTACAACAGATACTTTAAGCAATTCCACATACTTTGAGGTAGAAACACATGAGATTACGCTTAACAAATTGGCAGTTGAAAATCATGAATTCTCAAAAAAAAAAAAAAAATTGAGTATGTATGAATACTGTGAATTTATGAAGTTCATGTACCCCAAACCATTTTTTGCTTTCACGTATGCAAGCTGTACATTTTGGACTTCCTATATTACACATTTTCAAGATTGGTTAGGGGATAGGGTTGGGAATGAATGCTTCTACCTTACTGTAGGTTGATCAATCAACTATTCAGAGCTGTGTGACTGTAACTCACTTTAAATACAGAATATAAACCTTCTGAGATAGTAATCTAGAAATATCAAACGGAATTAGGGCGGAAATTTCAAGCCATAAAGACGGATTCTCTCAAACACGTGCAGGTGAGACACCTGAGAAGATGGTAATGGATTTCCCTCCAGGGCGGTGCTCATACGCCGCAACTCTTTTACAGGAGGCTTAACTTGAAAGTTGCACCGCATGGGATTTCAAGAGCTGCACAAAAGCAGAACTAACTTCGGTTGTTGAATTGAAAACAGTAAATATCAAGAGCAACTGAATAGAAAAAAGGAGAGTCTAACAAGAAAATAAGCAGCAGAGCTCCCTAGAATTGCTGTTTAAAAATGAATGAGATCGACATGCTACAAGCGCACCAAAAAAGTCCACCTGTTGATAAACAAAATCACTTACAGGTTCATTCATGACATGGAGAAACCGAAAGTGTCTTCTGAATGATCTGATCCTTCTCTGGCTCGTGTTGACTGCCTCGAGGTTTTCCTGCAGCAACTCGGGGTTGAGAATGTTTGGCTGAGTAGCCAAATTTCTGAAGGAGTCTTGAGCCTCTTCTTCAAGGGCCTCTTCATCCTAAAAGCAAAGGACGCTCTTCCATCATGGATATGATATAAGCACGCCGAGGGACCACTGATGAAGAGTCACCCCAGGGTCACCAAGAATCTGCTGCAGGCACATAACGTACTGTTAACGAAACTGCAATTGTAGTGGGAAAATTACTTGCAGAACATGCAGAGAATCAAAGAGAGTCAAATGATAAAGGCAGTAGATAAAGTAGTCAGCGAGTGCGCGCTTTGAAGGAGGCATTTCATGAAGGTGCACACTAAAGACTTCAAAGTGTTTCTCTCCCACTGAAATTCACCAGAGACCCTGGAAAGCTCAAGTTGATCCACAAAAGAATGTACAAAACTATCTACGTACTAAGTTTCGACAAGATATAGTTACTAAAATATATATTCAGTCATAATTACACAATGAGCTGGCAGTGACTAAGTCTTCGAGGTGACAAATTCCACTACACTAATGACCGAATTAATCGATAGCACCGCCATGTAACCGTTACAGGAAGTTCGCCCTAACTTTAGCATCGGCCGCAACGGAACTGCATAGTGTGTCTGTAACCTAAAGTCCTTCAGGAGAAGAATCTCCAACCTGGACTACCAAGATATAATCACAGATGCGTCACTCTCTCCTCCTGTTACTATTTTCTGCATACTGCTATTCGGGCTTAGTCTCAAAACTACTCCATCGAACAAACTATGTAGCCAGATCTATCGGATTTGGAAGAAGGGCTTTTGTCAAGAGCACAATCACCAGAGACCCTCCTGGCGGTGCTGCGATGATCGCCAACAGCACAGAAAAAGGGTTCAAGAATATCACTCAGGACGTCCTTAGAAGCACACATAGAAATCAACCTCTTGTACAAATTCTCGGCTGTGATCTCGTGTGACCACAACTCATTGAGCTTGAATACCGAATAAAAGGTTGATAATTTACTATACATTCCAAGAGAGAATCACACCAAAAACTTAAACCACTCTCGATCGTTCATTATAGCGCTCGTGAAATGACTTCACAATGCAGACCACATGATGCCGAGGCCTGTTGAATCAGTCCACGGTCGAAAATTAATGAATCGTGGAAACGGTCCGACTCCTACCTGACGTGAACTTCAAAAAACAACATAGGTTGCTAGCCATGAGCTCCAATTCTCAACAAAAAAATCAGCCAATTGAACTGCAAATAAGATTCCATTACCGTAAACATGCTGGAAATCTCACACGTAAGCAAGTCATGATTGAAAACATGATCAATCCAGTTCAAGAAAGAAATACACATGGCGATCCGGCCGCTCGAGCACTCAAACTTTAATAAAGAGAAGATTGCATCAATGCCTCTTTCCCAAATATACAAGTATTGAACACGAAAAACAAACACAAACATCCCTAAAGAAGTCAAGCTCCACGCACTTCCTGAAATCCTTCTTTCTTTGAGACGACCACACAAAAACAGTTAACAAAACAGTTAGCAAACAAAAAACCAACACAATCGCAACATCAAAATTGTACCAACCCCGAACGCACTCACACACGCAATCGCAAACTCCAATCGCGAGTTTCACATTCCATCCCGAGCTCACAAGCAATTGCCGAAAACCACAATAGCGCGCTACAATCACAAAACTCAGCGATCGTCGTATCGTGTAGCTCGATCGCAATCACATCCAAGATTCTACACCTCACCACACGTACACGGTCACCAGATAGATCCGTTTGCGTAATGGACCAGGCAAACCAGCAAGCAAGTAAGCAATCGTCGTCACGAAGAAATCCTTGCTTTCACCTGCAACTACTTCAAACGCTATGATCCGGCGCTACACGGGTCGGTTTGGCACAAGGGAGAGCTTGCGGGAAGGAGGAGAGCAAGGCGAACAGGGAGCAAGTACCGAGGGTGCGAGGACGGCGATGCCATGCACGTCCGGCAGTGGCCAACGATGGAGCCACGCCTCAACTGTCACCCCTCCCAAAAGAACTCTCAAGGGCGGCAAGGGGGGCAGCTCGCCTAGCTTGAGGCTGGTGGACAAGACAACCCACACTATTTGCACTGTCCGCACTATTTCTTTCACAATTGCGTAGGAGTGTACAGTACTCTTGTAATAAAACTGTAACTTCGTCACGACAAGACGTTTTCGCATTCATGGGGGTGAATATAGAAATTACTGTGGGCCACTCCAGTGCTGTGAGTGGGCCACATTTATTTTAAAACAAATGAAACAGTGGGCCAGTGGGGGGGGTCTTTTGGTTTCTTTTGGACTATTTGGAGCAACTGAATGAGATAGTGGGCTTTTGTTTTTCGAAAGATGGGATGCAGTGGGCCAGGGTTTTTTCATTTTTCTTTTGTTTATTTTTTTTTTTTTAACAAATGGTAGACCTATTGCATTAGAAAGAAACCATTTTCTTTTTTCTTTTCAAGGAAATGTAAGTTAACAGGGGGTGGGTCTGCGGATGCATTCAATTACTGTGGCCCACACTAGCATTTCTGTTATCCTCTCTTCTGTGGAAGCCTTCAACGTTCAGGTGCTACCACGTAAATAAATTGATCTTTTACTGCATTTATACTTTGATTCAAATTGACAGTCGGTGTGAAATTGGATATTGATCGACCTCATTGATATTATTTCGTCTTTTCACAGTAAAAAGAAATCCTTATACTCAATTATGGTCAAAAGAATGCTATTTGTAGTCAATTTGGGGCCAAAAAAATCCATTTTATGCTATAATTTAAGCAAGTTGTTTATCATCCATAATATGGAGGTCGGATTGGACACTTATGCACGAAAAAGTTGATAAGCAAAAAAGATCATTGCCTATGCGAATAATTAATTAAGTTGAAAATTTAATGTTTAGTACTTAAATAAGGAATTTTTTGAAATTTGACTTTTTGGATAAATAAATAATTATAGTTTCACCTTTCATCTACAATTGTTCCGCTTTCTTGGATTTCACTTAGTACTTTGGTTAATTTTTTAAGTGTACATGGGGCTCATGTGGGACTTGCTTATGGACTTCATGTTCTCACCTCGAAGTCTTAAGTTATTTGATTTTTTTGCTCATATACTATGATATCTAAATATTTCATCATTCTTTTAATTTTGGGGGCAAACATTCAATATAATTTCCAAAATAATCTGCCATCATTTTTTTGGAATTATATTTAGGCAAAGTTGCCCTATCTAAACCTATAGTAGTATAAACATTTTCATTCGAGACTTTAAAAAATACACAATATTAGTAATGATTGCAATTTGTGGATGTTCAATTGAATGGTTGTCCTCTACCCCGTGCAATTGCTACAAGTACATGTATATAATATAATGTAAGGACTTCTATAAAGAGTTAAATAGTAAAATGACTGTAAATCTAGGATTCATTGATGATGTCAATCCTAAGGTAGGAAAATTGAAACTCTCCATCAACTAATGTAGGAAGAATTTGTTTATTGGTATGCCACCAAAGAAGTAAATACAATTTTAACCATTGTTGCAAAACCATGAGATCAAAGTTACAACACCAAAGTTCCTTTCTATACTTTGTTGTTGATGTTTGGCCTCTTACAAGATCGGGTGCACATTTTCTAACAATTCAAATGGACTTGCATTACTAAAAGATCATTGATGTTTTTTCCTAAAGAATCTAAAGTAGCATATGCATAAGTTGTTCATTTAAACATAAGTATGTTATCAATGATAGTTGTAGATATTATATACAACATATAACATTTGTAGGAGGGAGGACACATTTAAAACTCTAACAAGTTAGTTGTACTAAGAAGAAGCCATTCAAACTTTCCCCAATAGACTCTAACTAAAGGTAGAAAATGCTTAAATTATTTTTTTTAGAAAACCTAATTTACCAATGCTAGTCATATACGTATTATAATCAACATGCCATCTATTAATTCCTAAGTAGAGGACTCACTTTGAACCTTTCAAACAATTTTAGCATCATTTACTTCAATATTTTGCAAAATGGAAGCATTGGGTAAGATTTGTAAAGACCAATTTTCTTTATGAGTTTTGCATATTAGAATCTTAAGAAAAAAATCTCAATAGAGGAACAAGTAAAATAACACTCATTACAAAAATTGTTATTACAAAGTATGAGAGACAAATTATTTGACAAGCTTAAAGAAACAATGGAGGAAAAATGTGTTAACCAAGGCAAAAATTGAATGTTCATTAATTGAGGTATTAAATGTGGATTGTTTACTATGATGGTGGCCATCAAGTTTGATATATGAAAACAAGATATTTATTCAATGAAGTGACATGTCAAGCTCTTGATAAATAATAGCAAATGCAATGATAATACACAACAGACAATTTAACATACAAACTACAAATTGGTAGCCTTCCAAGGTTATCCTACTTCGCCTAGTGCCTACTTCAAAACCTAGAGGGAGAGAAAGTTCATATGATATTCATGAAGATTGAATCATATGTTTAACTAACATTAATTGAAGATTGAATATTTAGCGTGAGTGACTTATAATTAGTATCACCAATTAACTTACTAATATTTGATGTCATAAAGTGACTTGCTTTCCATAAGCAACTTTTTCTTAACCTATAAATGTCTAACATGACCTCTCATATTATAGGGAGGGGTCTTATAATTGATTTTATAAAGAGAATCACTTCAAATCTCATTTCAAATATACGTGAACTAAATATGTAATGCTATCGGAACCACAGCATGGCAATCAGATTATTAAATAATTAAAAAATAAATTAAAATTAAAAAATTTAATCTTTTTTTTCTTTTTCTTTTTTTTAAATTAAAAAATATGAGACGAGGTAGTCTCTCTACTATGTTAGACTATTGCTACAACAATGTTCCTACAATCTTGGAACTCTGAGGAACCTATAGTCTTCTGAAGGCCCCAAAAAACATTTTATGATTGCTTCAAATTACTTGTATCTACAAGGCTAAAATCTTCATCTATATTTATTCATTAACATATTCAACTATAGGATTCTTTAGATAATTTGTTAGAGTACATTGTCCTTCCTAATATTTCAGAATAATAAACTTTACCAATTACAAGATCACGATGCTTGAATTTCAAAAGAAGTATTTCCAACTTTACTGTCTTGTTGTAAGTGGTTAAGCTTCGTCTCTTAAACTTTTTACTCAAAAATGTGTATGTCCTACAACTTGCATCTCTCCATAATATGTTAAAGAAATCAGTTGGGAATGAAAAAATTAAACAAAAAAAATCCATATTTACACTAAAAAAAAGTAGTAAGATAAAAGAGATAAGATATGATTTCAAATACTAATTAATTTATTAAGAATTTAGTCATAGAATTGAAGAATTCCACCCCAAATGGTTGTAATGTTGTATCAAACAATCTACATCCAATGTTCTATTTAATTTAATTTTTCAAAAATATTGAAAAGTGAGTTAAAAGAAAAGAACATCCAAAAATAAATCTTGCATATACTTATTATTACTATTATACCAAAGAGAAGACAACCACCCGTTAAATGAGAAAATCTTCAGAAACTGACGGAGGTTCGTTTTCCGGGTACAAAAGCTCAGAAAAATCAGTCACAAACAGAAAAGTGTGCTGCTGCGCACTGTACAGTACATAGTACTGGACTGACCTGGGTTTCACTGTAGTTTCTCCATTTCTTTTTCTTTTTCTTGAAAGAAACGAAACACCAGGAATTTTTTTATTCCTTCTTGAAACACATGGACAGTTTCCATTGATAAAAGGACAAACACCGGGAATTTCATTGCATAGAAATACCTCAGTACAAATTAAAATTGTTTCTCCATTTCTACCTCATGGCCTAGTTGCATGGAATTAGTCAGATACGCAAATGGCCACATGAATGAATAGCCAATAGCCTGCTAGAATTCAGTTCTTTTGCATTCATGGGGGAGGGACGTAACATGGCTTACCAATGAGGCCCTGCCCGGGTCCCTTTTGCATCCTTGAAAAGGTGACTTTTAAAGTGAATAAAATTGCTTTAGGGTATGTTTCCATTGGGGGCCCCGGAGTTTGGGGAGCTCTTGGATTTGGAGGTGTTTTGGAAGGAGCCTAGACACTCCAACTTAGCCTCAATGCTCATGCGGGTTTCCACTAGGTGTGAGTGAACTTGCTAGCCTACTAGCATGCAATGGGCTTTAGGTGAACTTGCTAGATCACTAGTTGCTTGTAACCTGCTCAGCCACTCACTTTACTCATAGTGGTGCCAAGGTCTTCATGGTTGAACCTTTTACGTGGCTCCACATCTAGGAAGCTTTCATACATTGTCTTTTTTCCCAAATTTTCCCTCTTCCAACCCAATGTCTAAGCCCTTCAGTTTTGTTTTCCCAAAATTCCAGCCTTGGAAGCTGAAAGAGATGCTGGAGGTAGAGTTGGAGCTTGCACCTCGATGGAAAACTCTAAGAGTGTCCAAATGAAGAGTTCTAGGCGCTCAATGGAAATGTGCTCTTATTGAGGGTTATTTAGCCAACTCCAATCCTGGAGTTAACTAATAAGTCCCTCTCATGTGTTTAACAAAGCATAATACCTTCTCAACATTGGGAGGACCATTGCCTGGTTATACTGAATGTTATAGATGACTTTTGCAAAGTTACTAGCTCCATATAAGGTAAGCCAAATCATTTCTGCAAGTTCCCTAATTCCACCATTCTACTTTTGACCCCAATTCAATCCAGAAACTCATCCAAATCCATTCTTTTTTTTTTGACAAAATCATTGCATAATGCCAATAAGGGATAACATGTCCAATTTTTTTGATGATGAACACTTAAGTGCCATTGAATATATTGAAAAGTGGTTATGGATTGTTTTACAGTATTTTTATGACTCCACTCTATAAACTTGTAGTTTTGTAATTTCAAAGCTAGAACACTTCAAAAATTCACAGAAATTATAATTTTAATCCAAAAATTATAATTCTACTCAGTGGGTTTGATTCATGAAATAAGCACACACCCTTGAAAAACATCAATGCCTCTCTTGGAATTGACCCCAAGATATTCAGATAGGCTTGCCTACTTTAGCAACACAGATCTTGCCTTATTTTAGTGAGTGTCACACTACTAGATTTATCAAAGTCACGCTAAGGTAGTAGGTCCAGAGATCAACCACCCAAGAGATGGAATTGAATTTTGGGGAGGTAGCTTCTTGAAATGTTTTTCAATAGATTTTCCTTGAAAGACAAGTAGAATTGGCATCTAACCCAAGTCATTTCATATTTTTTGGGAGCTTTGTGGAATTAGTTATGAAATTTTGAAGTTGAACCTGCATAGGTCTCCAAAATCGCCCACGTCCTAAAATGTATATTGTTTGTACATCAGTGAAGGCTACGAAAAAGCAACATGTACAAACAATGTACATTCCAGGAGGTTGTGCGCTTTTAGAACCTCCTACCTTATCTCAAATTAAGTTAACTTATACATACTGCAAGCTGAAATGTTCCTGTGCTGTTTGTCCTTGGAATTCCCACCCAAAAAGAACTGCACAGTAACACTAATTTTGCCCCCCTCACTAAATAGGCTACTAGGAGTATCCTTCAGTCTTTCCTGCGGCTTTTTCCCAGAGCTGGGTCCTAGCTGGGTCCAAGCTGGGTCCAAGCTAGTGTACGGCCCACTGCCTGCTTCTGTCACCTCTCTCTCATGTTTGAAATGTTCAATTGGGTTCCCTTTTTTTTCATCATGAAAGCCTGTTTGATGCTTTCTGATATGGTCAAGGCCCGGTGACACCCAAATTAAATAAATAAATAAAATAAATAGCTGGCCCTAGCTTAGCTTAGATGCCAAACTGAACTTGGAGTGAGTGCGTGTTGCCCCGATTTCAGGGTTTCCAGATTTTAGCGACAAATGTGAAGATCCGCCTATTTCCTCATCTTTCAAGACATTTGAAGTTGGAGGGTGAATTTGGTCAGGCAGGCACTTCTGTTCTTCCAAGAACCCCAATTTTGGGGATGGATTAATGTAGACATGAATTCGTCACGTCAAAGATGACTACGTGGGTTTGTTTTTTGTTTTTTCAATTTGGTTTAATAATAACATTTGTGGTTTCCAATGGAACAAATGAAAAATGAGGCTCCAGGGACAGACAGTGCCACCAGTATGTTTGGGGGAATTTTTGGGGGAGTTTAGGGTGTATGAATTTCCACATATTGCGCATATTGTAGCGGAAGGAGGCCAGAGGAGGAGTCATGCAGTCCTAACCTTTATTGCATTCCGGTTCAATATTTGCTGCTGAGAAAGTTCTATTTGGTCAATTGACCAATTAATGGAAATTCCTCACTGGTCTCCACAAAAAAGGGGGATTTAAAAAAAATAAAATCCAGCCTGGCAATGAGTACAATGTTTTCTTAAAACTCCTTTTGGTGTGAAATACCATGAATCTGTAACATAAAGTAATGAAAATGTATCAATCTTTATATCTTTGAATACATAATGAAAAACTCAAAATTACTTTGTATATTACTAGAAATTATGAAAAGTAGTGTGAAATATTTTAAATAAAATTAGTATCCGACAACCCAATGAACAGAGAGAGTGTAATTCCTGGTAGTAACTTAACAACCAAGGATGGCATCAAATAAGGTAAACCAGCCTATGACAGGCAGAATGACTGATTTGGTATGTTGCCATTAGCAAAATAAAATCAGATTTTTTTCTAGCAGAGAAAAGTTTGAGAAATGAAAGAAGCAGTTAAAATTTTAGTTTTTGGACAAAGTAAGAATTTGTTATGAATTTTTTAAGTATTTTTCCAAAACAGTCTGTAGACTATCTGAAATCAATAAAATATGTCTTCATGATGGTCATCTTACCACCTAATGTAGTCTTCAGATTTCCTAACACAACCACAAGAAGTTTTAATGAGGCCATCACACAAAGGAATAAAAAAACAACTCTTTATGATGAGTTTACACTCACAATGTGTAAGAGTCCTATGACAGTCATTACTAATTCTATCACAATCACCTAATGCACTAATGTGGGCCACTAACCAACCTAATTAAATTGTAGAAGCAAAAATCTGAAATGGACTGTAATGGGGGGGTTATGTAGATGTCTGCATTAGACAGTTGGCTTGTCATAGGATGATTTACCTTAAGGTAAACAGACCATTGTGGTCCAAATTAGGAGTTTGGCCTCATGCTGTTGCTGAATTTTTTTTTTTAAATTCCCACGTAAAGAGAAAGTGTGAGAGAAACAGTGAGAGTGAACGGCACCCACAGAAGGGCAGACAATCCATTTCCAACTTCTTAAGCAATTATGCATATTTGGAGCGCAAGTTTTTTGAGTGTCAAAATTTTTCCCATGTATAGAAATAGAATTTGGAAGGATTACATATAAGTTTTTCCAGAATTTGGTTACACAAAACATAATTACTAAGAATTTTTCAGTAAAAGATTCTCTCTGACCTACAATGGTGATATAAACCTTTATGTTTCAGACCATAGATTGATTGCTAAATTGACCAAGGGTTGGTTGCAATATTGACAACCTCGTAGTCAATCATAATGCACCACAACTATTCCTCAAACTGTGTCACAACTTCACAGAAACATTCACAGAAATAGAGTGGTCTAAGGTGGAAGCACCCAAAATTGTCAATATAAGCAATTCAACATAATTGGAGACACCTTTTCCTTTAAAAAATGATATTTTTGTAGTACTAGCAAGTGAAAAATTACAAATATTACAAATTCAAATTCGGATGTGGTATATAATTTTTATGTTTTTTCAAAGCGCCATCTCCCTAAACCACTGAAATTGTCACATAGATGGACCCTAAATCAAAATCTGCAAAAAATCAGTAGTCAACGAATCATAGTTAAATATGTGTCCTTCAAATGCTTCAGCAAAGCAGGGATGAAAACATACAAAAACACATTAACTAAAGTCCAGGGACACGTTTAGAGATAGTCTAAAGTACAAGAATAGGAACATGGATGCTTTTGGGTGCCTTCACCTTGGGTTGAAAATTGTTGGATTGATAAGGAATGGGTCGGGTTACCATACCATAGTTTATTGGGTACCCGATCATTCACTGGGATTTATCTCACGTACTGGCTGTCGGATGGCAAAACAGTGACGGAGAAATATTGTTTATGCTGCCAAAACAAAAAAATTGTACGAGTGGACACGCACAATTAATGGCGGGGACCCAGTTTGAAATGAACAGAACTTTTGTTTTTTCAACTAACTTAATTTTGCAATTCAGACAGCCGTTAGAGTGAAAACAAACCAGATAGTGGCATGGGGTTTTTTAAGTTATTACCGGGAAGGGCCGGGGCAGTCACTCAATGATGATCAGGATGCTTGTGGATAGACAAGAATTATACTTGAAGAAGAAGAAGAGCTCGGGCAACGTCCTTTTTGGCCCTTTTGGGGACGTATCACGGATCCACTTTTGAATGAGTCAAGAGCCCTGAAACTGTGCCAAAGATTTGTGTCCTTGGGATGACTTTATGGACGGACCATTGGGAAGGACGGAAAATCTTTCATCCAATTTCTTTTTGGGGGGTGGGTGGGTGGGTCGGGGGCAAATTGCTTTGATACGTTTGCACTTGGGATGGCGTTGAAAATTTCCTTAGGAAGAGTGGTACTTAGTACGGACGCTCTTGCAATTCCGCCCCCTATTGCTATATTACTTGTCACTTCAAACCCTAAACCTAGAACATGTGTAGGTAGAGAAGGGGTCGTGGTAGAAAACGTGACTCAATGGACCAAACTTTGAGACGGACATTTGGTCTGATCGTCATGTTATGATGAATTGGACTCCATGCATGGGTCTTTAGGCTTGGTGTACTCATACATGTAGCAATTGGGGGAGGGTTTATAATATATAAGTATGCTTACGACTTGTTGACTCTTATGTTGTTGAAGTTTAATCCACAAGTACTTTGTAATAAAAAAAAATATGTTTTCAAGCTCCTTGTACTTTATTGAATTTTATTCATAAAAATGATTTTTTTAATAATATTTGAACCCAACTGATCAAAATGAAATTTGCCAAACCTAGTTTCTATTCCAATTTTATTATTTGAAAATTCTCCAAATCAAACAATGAGTTCTTGCAACATGACTTCTTAGTTTGTTTAATCAAATTATAATCTTGTAAATCTCATCCACTTAAAATCTTAAATTTTTTGGGGGTGTATGTTCATCAAGGTGTGGTCATTTGAGATCCTACAATTATAATGTGAACTTGAAGCTTGAAAAATGGATATTCAAAACCTTTGCTTTTTTGTTTATGTTTTTAACAAAAACTAGTGAGGAATTTTGGGTGGGGGGGGGGGAGATGCCACAAAACAACACATGTTTAAAACGAGGTGGAGTGGACAAATTTGTAGTCTTGTTTGTGATCGAAGGATCTTCATAAGCCTCTCCAAGATCATTGTAATATTCTAAGTCATTCAACAAGTTTTTTCTTGTTATTACCAAAAGTCAAGTTTCAACTTTTCAACTTTTTTGAAGAGTTTATATTTCTTCTACAATTTGAAGAATTTGATACCATGTTGGATCATTGGCTTGAGAATTTATTCTTATGAAATTCAAAAAGATGAAACTTCAATTTCATCCTTTAAATGATTACTATGTGGAATGATGTAGTAAATGATAAATCTCACATGAAATTAAAACTTGTCAATTCCAATGGTAGAAATATTATAGTAAATCACTAAATTCTATGCCTTTGGGATTTTTGAAAAATATGAAAATTGAGTTAACAAATGAAAACTCTTCATGTTTTGTACCTCAATAATCAAAATGGAATGAAATATGAAAAAAATATCCATTTCCATTAATGAAATGCTTCAAAAGAAAATCAGTTGCCCGAAGAGAAATAATACACACCCAAGTTTGCATTCTAGGGTCCTTAATGTAATCCCAACAATTATTAGGCAATGGTCCAATGTTCAACATTCTTTGCCAAACTTTGATAGAAATGGCTTGTTAGGCCTTGGTGTTTTAGACTCAATGTGAATGACTAATTCAAAGGAAACTACAGTGTGATACATTATATGATTCCTTTTTCAAAAATTATGGTTTGAGTGTAGGATGAATATATAAGGTAGGAACACCCATAACCGTCAAATTAAGCAATTCAGCATAGTTGGAGGCAAATTTCTCCAAAAAAAATATTTTTTCAATGTTAGCAATTGAAAATCATGAATTTTAAAAAAAAATTAGAATTTTTGGATAAGGCATCTAATTTCTACAAATTTTCAAAGTTGAACTTCCCAGGGCACCCTATACCGCACTCTAATAAATCTGCCTCGATTCTAGTACAAAAATCTAAAAAAATCAGGGACCACCAACCGCAGTTAAGCATGGACACGGTTTCAAGAAACTTTTGGGAGCATTTTTAGAAAACTCTACAGTTGGTATCAAGGTACACTCACGCTTATGGGTGTTGCTACCTTAAAGGCTACTCTCTTTGTTTGAGAGGGGATTACCAACAATTGAACCTTGAAACTGTTCCAAGAGACCTATGGTAAGAAGGTGCAAAGTATTTTTTTATAGATTCAAGACATATCTTGTAAATACTTATAAAATTGTAGGTATTCTAGAAAAGCTAATCTCATGTGATGCCTAGATGAGTCTAAAATGAATCAACTAAGATTTGCCTATTTGCTACTAGTTGGTTTCATGGAGTTGTGAAAATGAAGTCTAATTTTTGCTTGAAATGACTCAATGGTTGCCAAATAAGGCAAAGACCACTCATGTGAGTCAAATGAAGAAAGGGATATGGATTGAAGCTCTCCAATATATACTCTATATACATTTAGATTTGCATTCAACATTGTAGAAAAATACATTGTCATTGATCAGACTTGAAAGTGATCTAGTACCTCAAGTGAATTATCTAATTTCAATATGTATTACAAAAATCAATCCAATAATTCTAGTAGGATGCATCCAATCTTGGAAGTCATTAAGGTATACATATGTGGATAAAATAATAGTTCTAAAATTAGACTATTTTTTTGGCAACATCTTTTGCATATTTGAAAAAATAAATGGATAAACCATAAACTAGCAATTGAACCCATAAATGAAACAATTAAACAATGTGGAAACTTATAGTTGCATCTCAATATTGGAAGATAAAGTGTTGCACTTGCATTGTCAAGGTTGAGTTGGCACCTCATATATATACACATGTTGAACTCGCACAACAACCACAACTCTTCCTCCAAGTCTCATCTTGAAATCAACCACCTTAGCTTTATATGACCCACAAATGCCCATTCTATTGTACTTTGCAACATCCTTTACACGCTCCCATGTCTTCTTTGAAGTGGAAGATAAACCTCTTCTTTGTTTGGCCAATTCTCTAAAGACAACACCTAAATTGAACTATATATGCAACCTCATCTTTCATCCAAAACAAAAGAAATTGAAAAAGTAGAAATTGGAAACAAAGCCATGAGAGTGTGGCATGTAATAGAAGGTGGGATTGCAACATTTGGATTGTTGCCATGTACACAAGAAATTCCGCCAAATCCTTTCCACACTTGGTTGTTGATCTCGGGGGGGGTCACTTAGAGTGTCCATTAGAAACCACATGCGAACAAAACTTTGGACCCCTATATACTCTTTGAATTATAAATAAATTTCCAAAAAAATAGATGAATGGATTTTCCTACTTTGAAAGTTTATATTTTGAATTATTGATATTTTTACTTTTTTATTAATAACTAGTTACACATTTTTGAAGTAAAAAGATACACTGTAGAACTGAAAAAATAACTTTCACACCCCTATATTATATAAGATAAAATTGTCTAAAAAATGAACAAAAAATTCCTAAAAATAATTCTCTATTGAAAGCTCATTTTGAGTTGAATATTGATTCAATGGACATCTAAATGTGTTCTCTATAATTATTTGAGTTGAAAAACATGCCATTTTAGTTCATCCTCAACCTCTTTTGGAAATCATTTTATATTTTATTTGAGTTGGAAATTTTGGCAATAGAAACCTATAGTCATTATTAAAGAATGCTCAAAAATTTAGATTGAAATTATAGTTTATTAGAAACCACTTGTACACACATGGTTTGTTGTAGTAGAAACAAGTGCATCCCCAAAGTTCTTGATAGTATACACTACCGGAAAATTCAATTTTTTTTGTTGATTTGGACAAAAATTAATAGCTTTATGTCCAAATCAACAAATTACTGTTAATTTCTTTCCAAATCAATATAAAAATATCAACAAAAGAATTGAATTTTCTAGTAGTGATATGATCGCAACCATTGGATGTTTTAATGGTCAGTATGCACAACAATTATCCACATATTTCTTGTCATTATAGCACATTGGGTAGGGTTGTCAGACTGTCAAGTAGTACAACCAATGTTAGGGCCTATGCAAGACCCCATTTTTCTCCTAATGTTTGGGGGATTATATTGAAGGTGACACTAGTGCCACAAATACATCTTTGGACTAAATTGAAGTGCTTCTAAGTATCTACTACATCTTCATTTGGTGGCTTCTTCCAAGGAATAAATAAACCATGTCATAAGAGAAATAAGATAGGGGGACCTCATGTTGACCATTTAACCCTAAGCCCTAAGGGGTCAATCTAAGCTTGAAACTTTGAACAACATAAATCAATTCATGTTTAGAGCTTCATGCAAACTAGATTGATGGTTTTGGGTGTTAGAGATCTTGCATTGACATCAAATGGTACAAGAATTGTTGCATTCCTTGACGTAAAGGATCTTCAAATACCACCAATACATACTAATAATACTTCATAATAATATTAGTATAGTATATACAATGTATACCACCAATACACACTACAATGTATGTCAATACATGATAGCATATTATTATATATAAATAGCATTTACAATTACAAATTTTATGATTTGTTTCTAAAGATCATTAAATTGATGTTTAGCTAATAGGGCCTACTAATGCACATGAGTATGCAAAAAGTGTATACAAGCATTCACCTTGAGATGTACATGCATTGGATTGTATTTTTTAACATTGAAATTCAACAAACATCTAAGAAAGTTTTGTATCTATACTTGCAATATATCATTGGAAAGGTTAGAATGTCTTGTTCCACATTCAATTTTGCTTTAAAACTTGATTTTTGCTTGCTTTGATCTCTTTATGGCTACAAAGATGAAGAGGCTTTGGGAGATCATTATTTGTAATTTAAGGTATACACTTGAGTTGAGAGGATATTTGATGTGGGGCTATTTACCTTAATTATTGCATTTAAATTGAACATATTCGTACATAAAAAGATAGAAGGGGCATATTTTCAATACCCTATGTTTTTTATAAATTTATTCATATAGTTTTTAAAGTAGGTCTATCTTACATAGAAAATTTAAGTTTTCAATTTTTACCCGCCCCCTTTACACAGTTTTCATGTTTGTCGATTTGGACGAATTAGCTATTGACAGGCCGCCTAGAGTCTAGACCATCTTCCATTTTTTTTGATAGAGTGAACAATCCATCCATCGACTTGGATGTTTCATTGATTTGACAAACGTCTCAACTCAAGTGTATACCTTAAATTACAAAATGTGACATTGAAAATCTTGTTCCACATCTATACTCATTGTACTATGAAAATTTTGCATAGCCCTATCTATAAGGCTAATTTATTAATAAAAATTCCTACTATATAATATTTTTACACAATATAAATTATATATATTAGATACTCATGGACCCTAAAGTAGTCCTACATATTATATAAAAAATTTCCACTTCAAATTAAACCGACCCTATCGTTGAACTCATGTAGTTTTCCAAAAACTTGATAGTGATCTCCCCAAGTCAATTATGATAGGCTTGATTTTTCCTTGAGAGTTAAATGTTAAGGGAATGATACAAGATGTTACCAAAGCGTTGGACCAAAGAGAAGCAAAATGAGTCTACAAGTAAGGGGTTTATTTCCTTTGAGAGACAAATTCAATAGCACAATTCTTTCCTGTCTAATATTTTGATTACTCACACTAATACAAGATTTCAATGTAGACCCATATAAAAATAGCTGTAAAGCTTGTAAGATAGATAATCACAAACACTAGATTCAAGATGAATACCCTATTACCAAGATATTTGACCTTTGTATCATTGAAGTTGACCTTTGTGTCAAGGGAAAAGTCGAATGCCAAAGGACCCTTTCGTTGAAGTGACCGCAGTGGCCTAATACCTTTTGCATGCCATTCACAAAATTACAATAAGAACACACTTGCATGCACATCCAAAATGTCTAAAAATAAAATGAAGAGATGGAATTCATCAAATCAATAGATGAACAAATGAAGAGGATAGTTCCTCTTGTTGTTGCTTTTCATGTAGCAAGCTTTGGCCTAAGGCACAAAGACGATAGAATTTGTAGCTAGTGATAGCAACAATTACAATCAAGAAAAAAACGAGAAGAACAATTGGTGCCTTAACTTTTTCATAGTGCTCGTTCGTGACTTTGAGTTGAGTAACTACGTCAATAATAACCCTGAGAAGAAGAGGATACAATTCTACAACACTCCAAATGCCATTGGTAATGTTGGTCCTCGTGCTCTTGGTTCGATCTATTTGAATCCCAAGGTTCTTTTCCACCCTTGGTCACTCCTCCAATGCGCACTCCAATATGGGATAAGTTTGCCTAATTTATAGTAAATGCTTGATCTCCAAGAATGCTTCATTGAAATTGTCCTCCTTTGCAACTTCAAATATTTCCGCATCCCTATAGCTAGTCTCGATGTCTATGCCATACTCTTTGATACCCTCCGTGGTGATACCCTTTGTGGCGCCAATGGAATTGAAAGGTCTCCCTGCCCTCATCACGTGAAGAGGTCATTGAGTAATGCACAAATATTCCAATTGTATGCCTTGCAATACTCAAAATTTGTTGCAAAGTGCATTGTTGGATGCACACCCTAGTACCACCAAGTGCATTTCTTCTTTCTTTGGTTGGAATCTATATATCTATATCTATATACTTCCATGTTTCCATAAAAAGAAGACTGCTCAAACTAAAAATTATTTGAGGTCTAAAGGGACAAATATTTTTACCCATCAAAACCAATGTAATGAACCCTAAAAATATAAAGTAGTGTAAGAATTTACTTGATTAGTAATGCGGCACTACCAACAGAGTGAAGGTTGTTTTTTAAATTCAATTTTTCTCCTTTTATTTGGTGTTTTCTCCTAAATTAGCCTACATCATATTCATATCATTTCATTACAAATGAAATTAGCCAACTGCAATTAAAAAGTCACTATATAGAAATGCTATGTATCGTATGTAGAAATTTGGCTAATTGGGTATGTATTCATCATGGGTTGCAACTACTTCATAATTTGTGGAGGCTTTGGCTTGGATGGGGTCACACTCATGCCGAAAGGAAGCATGGTTGCATTCGCTTTGAATTGGCAACGGTGTTGGAGGGCCCATATTTGTGATATTTCATAACTTTCATACCTCCACAAGTAATGTCCAGCAAAGGGTGGCTCCAAATCTCAAAGTACAGTGGAGAATATGTCTGTGGAGTTTGGACAGATCCTTACAGTAGGTCCACCAGAAAAACAGCACATCATACCATGTTCATTAGCCCTGGAATGGCCTGGGCTGGTCTCACACCTCACCATAGAAATCATCCTTTTTTGGGTACCATGTGAATCATTTGCTGAAGAAAACACCAAGAGTACTCATTGGAGGTCAAATTGCTGCAGTATGCAACTGCCCTCCTCTGCTTTTTCACAACAAAATTTTCACACAAAATGCCAAGGATGAACATTTGCACTTCTTCAGTTTGTCTTACATAAAAAGAATTCTCTGTCATCCGTCGATTGGACACTTTTTAGGCTGCCCTCCCCTTGTTCCGAAATTACTCCCATACGTCACGGGAATATTTATCAGTTCAGTGTCCCCAAAGTCAAATGATATTAACATGGAAGTGCAATGACTGTGCCTTGACAATTTCAGTTGCGACATAAGCAACCCTGGCCCCATGGACGGTGAAAGTGGCCCCTTCCGTATTCACAATTGTCAGGACAACACAGGCCGGCTTTTTTGTCCTACAGTATTGATCACAATTTGTCAGTATTCTGCAAGCCAAAGTTCCCCTGCCACTATTACTCATCTGTCTCGATGCTGGGACCATGGCTGCCTCATCACACATTCTTGGTTACATTTCAACCAACTGGACAAATACCGGTACCAATTGAAAATTTACACTCAATTATGAATTGAACACCAGACATAATTTTTTTAGGGATGATCAACAAACCAAGTCTCACAAAATACTGTTGTAAGATTATCAAAGGGAAAGTTAAGCTTGACATTCTCAGCCACAATACCAACATATCATTTTCAAAGAATTTGAACTGGAGCTGCCTAATGCCTGATGAATTTTGGGAATTTCCATCAAGCCCTAAACTCTAAAACTCATTGAGAATGATGAGGGGAGAAAAAACTGTGACTTGCCCCCCACTGTAATGCTAGTCTGTCATCAAGGTCTTCCCTAAAAGTTCACTGAGGATGATGAAATGTTGAGGGAGAGTAACTGCACCTCTCCCCTAATGCTAGCCTGTCATCAAGGTTTTGATTCCTAGTACTGTCCGACATTACAGACAAACAGCCAGTATCATAGTGTACTTCTCATCCAATGAAGCAAATCAACTTCAGCGAAAGATACTCACTGCCTCTGTTGAGGCAACAATAATGAAGCATCTCCACAGCAAGATGACAAGATCAATGGTACCAAAACCCATGGGAAGAAATACATGGTATATACGAGACCAATAAGATAATGAGAAGTTTTAAACGTATTGCTTCAAGTTTTAGTACAACTGTGTAGTCTGAGTTCAGACTACTGTATGAAGAGGGCAGGACAAGCCACTACAAGTATTTCTTTGCCTGCTAGAAGTGTTTGATGGATCCCTATAGGATGAGCGAGCAGGCAGACAGACCAGTTTAAATGGATCAATAAATCGTACAGTTCTTGGCTCATACTGAGCTAGGAGAAGAAAAATCTTGAGACTACACAGAAAATCAAAATGCCCTTTAATTGAGGCAATATTCACACGCCCACAGCTTAGGTTCGTTCGTCTACTGTGAACACACTAAAGTTGAAACACATAATAGTCTGAGGATATCACTCAGCTGATTTCAAAGAGCGATCCTCCACAACCTCTTCTAACTCCTCACCCCCAGGGTTACCAGCTCTTTCTTTCCAAAATTGTACCTGTTTCTTAAGGCGCAAGATTTCCTTCGTCGTCAGGTTCTTGCTGGCATCGTTGATAATGGACCTCACACGAGTAGCATAGCTGGTATCACACAAAATAGCAATCAGTACAAAGCCAAATTACTGAAAATGCAGGAAGAAGCTCAGCTATCATGCAATGTAGTCTAAGGCCCCGCCTGCACCAAACAAGTAGTGCCAAATAGCTAACTGGAATTAGTAACTAAATGCCCGCACTGTCCATTTTGTGTCAATTAGCAAATTGGTGCCAACTCCCATTAACTAACGTGCAACATTCATTTCCGCTAATTAACTTTAAACTCCCGACTCTGGACAACTAATCTAATCGTGCCAAGACCAATGGATTGAAGAGCTAAAGCCACTCGCACCAACGAAGTAGCAGTGGTTAGCTAACTTGAAAGCCCAACTGCCCATTAGTTACCTTCCCAGTGCAGGCATAGTCTATAACAAGTTAGTTACTTCCAATCAGCTAATGTGCCTTAAAATCCCAGATAGCAAATTGGCACTACCTGCCTAGTGCGGGCAGGTTGGTTGCTAATAGTTATACAAGAGTTGTCGAAGTGGGCCATTTGTATTTATAATGAGTTACTATAGTGAGGATTGATATAATTCATTCATCAATAAATAAAAACAGATTTGGCTACAAAGGCGTCCTCAAGGGATTACCAAAGCGAATTGTGGGTCTCCTCAAGGTTGGAACCCGCCGGAGAAATGTTGACGAACATAAGAGCTTTGGCATTCCCGCCAAGCGAATCACTCATAAGCATAGTCAACTTATGGTTCCGATAAGGGATGTGCTGTTCATCTGTTGCCAAAGCACTGATAACATCTCCAAGTGCCGACAAAGACTTGTTGATGCTTTGCGCTTCCTTGAGGGTTTCCCCACTAGAACCAGACTTCTTCACTCTCTCAGAACCAGCCAGATCAACAAGGCTCAACTGCAAGCATCCAACAACAAATCCAGTCGGAACGTAATAATCTCTGCACGCTTCAGATAATGCATCAAGAAGAAACCAAACATGTGAAATAATCAGAAAAAACAATTCACCTTGCCCTTCATTAGCACTTGGCTTTGCAGATTGGTACTCTCGATTATTATTGATAATATAAGATGTGACCGTGAACTCTCGGCATTCATCTGAGTGCCGGATGTATGCCGCTTCTCCAAGCCCTTCGCAACTACAGCCTCCAGCTCCTCCCGCGTTACTACTGGAATGAGAGTCGCATTCTCAACCACCACCATGCCCTGGTGATGTAACCTTCCATCAATTCATGAAAGCAACATGGCCCGATCATGCAACACCTAAAATAAGTATGTCTAGTCACATCTTCAAGGCAGATGAGCTAGAAGAACTCACCTTCGCATCCTTCTTGATGTCAAGCTTCTTTGCTTTACCAAAAGTTTTGGGCTGAAGCAAGTCAATGAGAGTGTCCTGGTAAATTTCTAGCATGTAGACCTGTATGCAAATCAGTGCAAGTGATTTTAGTTTAGGTCAGAAGCCTAACAAGAGAAAACATCCAGATTGTGGACGAGTCAATTCAGTCTATTGTAAAAATTTAAGACCAAGCACATTTTCAGTAACTCCTTTTCTTACTAATCAGAAGCCTTTGGTGCATTACCTGCAAGGAGAATTGGAACTTGTTGGCATCACGCTTTATGGACCCAAAAAGTTCTCGCGTGACCCGAGGAGTTAACCCAGGGTTGCTATCTGTGCCATATATTGTGTAGGTTTTTCCAGACCCTGTTTGTCCAAATGCAAAGATGCACACGTTGTATCCATCGATGGCTGACTGGACCAAGTACTGCAATAACTCAAAGCGAAATGGTCAATTTAAAAAATGTGAGGGATAAAACCTCTCCAAAGCATATGACATGTTCAAGTGCAAGCCGGAAGTTGCAAGTAATGTCATTCACATAAAAGCCACATCCTTAAGTCCAAAACTAAGTCACTCAGCTAAAACCCATATAAGGAGACTCATAGTGGGAGTATAAATAGTAGCTCTACAGACAGTTCCAAGTAATAATTCTTTGATTCATGACACAAGGAGGTTCCTGGGACTTGAGTCTGTACCTTGGTGTCCTCAAAAACCTGTTCCTGAGTGGCGAAGTGATCAAAGATATGATCAAACTGATGCTGCTTCATCTTTTCATCTTTCCACGGGTGCTCGATAGTGAACTCATCACAAGAAGTCAACACAGATTGTTCACTTTCTCTAATCTCCTTGTCACTCAAGGGCCTCCAGCGAGCGTATACCCTAATCTTACCCTTCATATCTGAGAGCACACAGAGATCGAGATCAATTGATATCCTCCAAGGCAAAGCAATATTCATAATGATTACATGAACAACTTGGCAAAGAGACGTATTGAAACACATACTAAACATTTAAAGGGCATATCTTCTCGACAAATAGGGCATTCAGACAGACAAGGAAAACATGATTTAGAAGGGGCAGAAGGAAATAAAACGCTAACTCCAGACTCGGGAAAAAGACCAAAACACAGCATGGATAGGACGTACCCTCCATCATATTAAAATAACGTTTCCTCAAAATTTGCTCCTCCTTATATAAAGACTGCAGCTCTACAATCTGATCGGCCTGCCTCTTCAGAATAGCTGCTGTTTGGAGATCCTTTCGGTCTATGTCCTGCGTGAGTAACAACCACAATAGTTCAGGTCTTTGCTAATCTCACTTGTTAAAATTGCCATATATTACACATTCAGAAAAGCGTTTCTGGACACAATGACATATCCTCCACAACCAAGTAACAGCAAAGGTCAAAATCGACCTATTAAAATGCCTTGTTGAACTTTGTACCTCCTTCATTTCCCGAAGCTCCTCAAGCTCCTTGACATTGGCTTGCAACGCCTCAAATTCACCACTACGGCCAACCAGTATTTGTTCTGCATGACTCAGCTCTTGAGTTCGCTCTTGCAACTTCTTCTCACTTTCCGCTACTCTAGCCCTGAGCTCATCTCTCTCCTGTTCGAACTTGTGCTCCAGACCTCTTGTCTACAGACATAACGATTACAGTCGAGAAAAAATGTGAACTACCAGTGTGAACAACATTACCGTGGCGACACTAGCTTCAATGCATAATAGTACAATCTATCATGAATATGAAAGTACTTCATCCGAAAAAAAGAATCTAGTGTATTTATAAGTGGCCAATTCTTTGCTGAAGATATGCTCCCCACCCCCCCAAATTGTTGCAAGGACTTTATCATTATCCTCCTGTTATTCAAACAATGCAATGATATATGTCATTTCATGTAAAAAACATTGACAATAGAAAGTATTTTTGAACATACCTCACTAGTCTTATTCCTTTCTAAGCGGGCAATCTTCTGCTCCAAAAGTTGTTTCTCTTTCAGCAGATTCTTCACCTTATCCTCCTGTCTCCTCAATTCTTCGGTCTTAAGCCTCAACTCCACCCGAATTTCTTTAATCTATATAAGGAGATACATCCACGATAATAACTGGTGAGTAAATGAAGCTAGTTTCAAAACAAACCGAACAACGTCACATGTAATGAGAAGGCAGACTTACTAACGGAAATAAGGGTAAAGGCAATGGCAATTACAGAATACTATGATGGATAAAAATTTGCTTTGACAGCTTTACTGGTCTGCTGTGTACTCTGCGATCTAATCACAACATAATTCAAGAATGGGACCGTGCCTGAATCTCCAAAGTTCGAATTTGGTCATCCTTTCTGTCTTTTCCGATTGAAGAAGGGAGGTCTCGTTCCCTTCTCGAACGAGGGGTTGGGGTCCTTCGTGAAAGAGTCTCATAATCACTAAAATCGCTAGCAGCATCATCGCCAAGTTGACTGCCGGACACTGACGTTATTAATGAAGATTTTTCAGCAAGAGCTGCCTGCGAACATAAAACGGTGCAAATTTAGAAATACATTTACGAAAAAGAACAGTCTACGCAGAAGATCTGAAAACGCATCCCTGACTAGAGTGACCGCCTACATTAGGTATTCACATTTGTGATTCTTCACCAGGTATCCCTTGACCCGGAAAGGACCAAGTGGCCGAAATTGAATTTTATGTTTTCAAAGCAGTTTTGAGTAGGTCTTATGGGGAATTTCTTTTGTTCAAATTTATTTTTTGGCCAAACACATGCATTGTTCTTTATTGATTCCGGAGACTGAATATTTGACCTAATCTGAATTATGTTTATGAATATGATCAATCGAATTGGTCATTTGTTAAAACCAAGAAGGAGTCCTACAGGGAGTAACCTCCCAAAACACATTTTGCTTCCCTAAGTGCACAAGAGTTGATGGATGAAGACATTGCTAAAACCTGTAGAGTAGCATCCATCTCCGCTAGCTGCTTTGTCAACCGTTCTCGCTCCTCTACAACCTCAAATTGAGTTTGTTCCTCAGCACGAAGAGTGTCTCGCAGTCCTGCCAGCTCTTCCATCACTTGGGTCTCTCTTTTATCTTTTGCTCTAATCGTTTCTGAAAGCTGTCACAAAGTAGCAAAAAACATCATTCCACTGAACCCCGTCCAATTCGAAAAGTCTTAGCAATATGTTGAACATCAATAACATATTTTGTTCAGGTCAACAGAAAGAAAATAAATTATTGTTTCTCAAAATGTACAGTACTTGCCTGATCTATTTTCCTTTGTGATTCCTCCAGCAGTTTTGACATCTCTTGTACATGTTTTTCATAAACTTCTAGACCTGCAGGTTTAACACTTAGTGGTCCAACTGCATCCACTCCATTTGGTACCTGGCCATTTGGCATATTTCTAGTTCTAGAGTATCGCCGCAACATGACATCATTTATGTGCGTCTGAAGTGCCACGCATATGTCTTCCCCCTGCTCAGAAGACAAACCACCAATAAAGCCTCCAAAAAAATTCATGAGATTGAAAACCAATACACAAATAAAGAACTAGATACGAATCGCACCTGCTTGGTCTCAAATTGGAAAATATGAAGCACACCCGCAACCCGCATTTTGA
Organism: Rhytidiadelphus loreus; assembly: GCA_947034895.1. Lineage (NCBI taxonomy): Eukaryota > Viridiplantae > Streptophyta > Bryopsida > Hypnales > Hylocomiaceae > Rhytidiadelphus > Rhytidiadelphus loreus. The sequence continues at coordinate 20,235,225 of OX344761.1, forward strand.
AAAAGACAGCTGTATTACTGCTGCCGAATTGCATAATATCCCGCAGTTCAGCAGAATGCAAGTATTCCTTAGGTACTGGTCGGAAAAAATGCACCTGCAATACAAAGACCACAAGCAAATGTCAAAGAACAGAACAAAAACTGAACAATATGCAAGTTAAGACATAAAGTTATGAAGTCATAAAGCCAAAAAGAGCATTGTCCTCAAGATTAACATTGGCAAATGTAAATGTCACGGTGCTCCAACATACCCCACGTTTGTTGATGCCGAGAATTATCCGACCAGGTAGTAGCCCTATGGGATCCTCAATTTTAAGGACACTAAAGAATACAGAATTTCCATAAGGTAGTGATCGAAGAATACGAAGCAGTTGTTGCCTCGCCTCGTCCTTAGATAGATGCGCCTGAAGAAGAAAGAATCCATCGCTGTTATAATTATACCAGTCTATATTGATTCAGATCTGAGTGTCTAAGAACCTTTCATGCAACATGTACCATTGAGTTTGTCCCTTCCAAGTGCTAGTCAGCAATAAACTGCAACCTAGAAAGGAAACAGTCACAGGAGTGCTCAGCTAAATGGTGGCGCTCCTGCATTGTAATCTTACCACAGTTCGATATCGGTTAAGAATGTCAGGTTCCCAGTCCCGCCTGGCACGAGTTATAGCTATCTGCTTCGGTAAAGAACGATCAAATAGTGCTGGCCAATCCCTGTAGAATTAAGCATTTATCAGAAAAAGTGAACTATCCAGGTATTCGCAACCGTGTTCTAGATAAAATACGAAGATCAAAACTAACACTTGGACAAGAACCAAATTAAAATTTGCAATGAACAAGCGTAGAAGTGGTAGTCCATACGCAGAACTAAAAGAGCTGAAGCAACATTAATTTCTAGAGTGACGACCATACTTGCAGCCTCAATTAAACGACTACTAGCAATGAGAAGTTGAGAGCTGAACTTTGAGGAAAATAACTTAATCGCATCGTAACACCACAGTTTTGCGTAAAAAATAAGACTAACTAATATCCAACATACGTGATGGTTTCTGGATTTGGAACTGGACCAATGTCGACCAATATCTGCAGGGCTGCCAGTTGTGCTGCATCATCTCTACCGACGGGATAGTTCCCAAGCGTGTAGTCATGTTGTGACTGCATACACAAAGGAAAGTTTACTACAAAGAGCATGTACTTGTTCCTTCTCAGCATATGTTACAGCTTCAGAAGATTCAGATACAGTTAAAGAAAAGAAAAGGAATGACAATAAAAATACTTGAGAAACTAACATCGCAGTCTAAAGACAACATAACAAGCCGGTGTAATATAAGCATGGGTTAAACATTGATGTGGCACTCCCGGAAAATGAGCCCAAGAGGTCTAACGCTAGTTCCAAGATAGCAAGAGAGGAAAGCATTTGTCCGAGATAACTAATCACAGCAACGCCTCAGTAACGAGGTTATTTGAAACACACAGTTAAAGCAAGGAAATAACTAAACACGGTTCTATAAAAAAAACAAGGAGTAGAAGAACTTGCACCTGCACATAGGACAGTTGCACAAACATAGGCTCTGTGATAGATTCATCTGATTCCCGAAAAAGGCGTTTTTTGAATAACAACCTACATTGCAACTCTCCCTTGGTTTTCTCTTTAGTAGCCTTGAACTCCGCAACGCAATCTCCAACGTATTTGTTGTCATCAAGCCCAATGTGTTCCTCTATTTACCATGAGCACAGATATAGTCACAATCGAAACAATCATTTTGGAAAGGCTAGCCCAGTAGAACTATATAGGAATAAAACGAGGAACCGTCTATGCAAGTCAAGTATAGCCATTGAAAGTACCAAACTGACACAGAATTTGATTAACAGTACATAATATTCTGTTGAAAATTTTAAATGATGAACTGCACGAAGGAAACAGATGCAATAATAAAGTTCATTAATTTGAGCCAACATGTGGTGAGAACAGTGTTCGAGTACATGGGCACACCTAAATACATTTAAGTGTTAAGTTAAAGCATACCATTTCCAGAATCACTAGACTTTGAGCCAGTTAATGACTTCCGGCACTCGAAGAGACCAAAAGTGCTGCAAGAAGTCAGCTTAATAATACTTGCTAATTCCTGCAATCAAACCAACCATTACCTTAGAAGCCTACTCCATTTCGAAACTAAGAATCTCGAAACTAACAACTTGAAATGAAAATGTACTACTGGTATTGTGTTGTGTTTTCTGTCATGATGATTAACACAAAATGCATAGAGGGAGACCGCTGTCATAAAATTTCCCTACGCAGCCCTGCTGTAAGTAGTCCCGTCCAAATCTGTATTAAAAGCAAGAGCGACTGTCCAAGAGTAGACTCTTCTGAGGTTAGTCCTTCTCGGCTCATTAATAACCACACTTTGAGAAAAATATCATGGTATCAAGAGACAGAAATGGTAAAAACAACATTACCTCAACCGCATCAGCAATAGTTGTTGTCATATCGTAAGAGATTTCCTCAAATGTGTCATCTAAGAAATAGGCTATGGTGGTTAATTTTCTACCCTCCAGAAGAGCTTCTATCTCGTCTTGTGCTGGAGTTGTCCTCCGTGGTCCTCCTTTCACAGAGCGCTTGAGAGCATTCCACGTATTCAAAGCAATTGCTTGAATCTCAGGGTCTCCAGGAGTATTGGCTACTTCATGCATGTACTCTGAGTGATGTGCCCCCAACTCCTTAGAAGGCGGCATTGCAGAAGCACAGAGAAACATCAGCTCCCATGTCTTCAATAGCGATGGCCTGTCGACGTTGTTGTACATACACAGTAGTTCAGCACAATGCTTCACATTGCAACAAGTCCAGCGATGCGTAAACAGATCCTTTCCAGAGTGATCCACTTTTACTATACACCAAAACGGGTACATTGAAAAGTTCTAAAGCACCAGATTGTGATGCAAGGATCTCCAGAATTATTTAACATTGTTTCACAAAACTTCTTTCCTACCGATTGTTGATTGAGGATCATCATTATACTTTAAACAGGAAATCGCTACCGTAAGAGTCCTTGACACTCATAATGTTACAAATTAAATTAAAATCGCTTGAAAACCAGGCGCACCTAAATGACAGTGCCCTCTTACCGAACCGGAGATATATCAAAGCCCAAGTTTCCAAGGACTTGACAATACTATAAATAAATATTTCTCTCAGAAGGCCACCGTTCTCTCAAAAATGGGTAAGATTACTATCACCTATCCGGATTGTTGCGGGTTTGTTTCGAAAGCTGGGAAAACAGTTCATCGCGAAGCTCTGCCCGTTTTAAAGTATAGTTATACAACTTCAACACCATATCGATTTGCTCTTGTACAGAGGGAAGAGGGGATCCAGGAGCTAGATCTGCTCCTGTGTACTTTAAAATGACCTGTCAACCAGCATGGACACCATGAGACTTTAAGTAGAGAAGCAACCCACTCTTTGGACTCTAAACGTCTAATTAATAAGTGAATTGAGTACATTTTTCCTAAGTTTGATATTAAAAAGCACCATCAATGTACCTGAAACAGCTTTACAGCCCGGCTCATTGAATCACTATTCAATCGCAGCAACGAAGTAGGTATTGGGTCCTGCGACATCACCAAACCGGCTTTCAGTCACAGGTGTAGCTTTGTCAAATGAAGGGACATGTCATATCCAATTTAAAAACACGATCACAAAAACTGTGTAGCCTAATCATAATTACAAAAATATCTCAAGCTGGGTGACAATCACATCGATACCCTGAAACGGATCTTCATCTGTGCATTTCAAACTGCTTTGGGATGTAGAAAATGAGATAGAAGTACATGGAATAGAGAAGCCATTGTTGTTGTGACTATCCCCAACACATATCTGACAGAGTTGCTTACTCTCTGATATGATAGCATGTCTTCCAGCGTGAACCTTTCTCGACCGGTAATAGACAACCTCTTCCCAAAAAAGGATCGTCTTCCCCCAGTCTGAATGATTCGCTGCATTGACTTCAAAAACGCTTCAACCTGCACCCAGGTTCAACGATTTCATCTTCGACACAAAAATGCACACAAGTTTGCACATGCCAAAGATATTTGACGCCGAGAATGCTTCAAAATGCAAACGATCAGGCAAGATTGGAGTCCCCGTGTTCCACACAGAGAAAACTACAAATACACAATCGTCTAATGAAAAAATGAAAAATACACCTTCAAAACACCATACTAATCATAAGAAGATATTATCCTTAGTAAAGGCAATACGGTAGAAGATACTATTTGCCCCACTGGAAGTATTTAAACAAATAAAGGAGTGCATTTGGGGTGATGCATAAGAGGTCGAGAGATCTTTGGTTGCAAAAGCCAAACTCTCTGGAGATCATTTCTAAGATTTCTTAAGCAATTTAACAGTAGGAGGTTGTAGACCACTACGAACGACAGTATACAACCCCGAAGATATGTGGACGTAGGCATGTAGCTAAGCCATGCTTACACCAATTGCTATTCGTAGGTCCAACCAGGTGAGTGAATAGTTGAGCTGCTGATGGCAACAGGGACAATATGGAAGATCGAAGCAGTCCCTAACGAATAAATATCCTCTACCTTACGAGTGACTGCAAGACACGAGAATGTCAAAACCAAACGTACCTGATATTTTTCCAGAACTGGCCCAGAGGCCGCCAGGTCAGATGACACAGAGGCTGGCAATCTGCACAATCGAACACCACAACTTGGTCACGAGCTCAAAAGCAAAACGCTGTCCAATTTTACACATGAAAATCGAACTTCCTCCGCCCCAGTAAACGCAAGCCTGTGAAAGGATGAGAACAGATACATTCAATGGAGCTGAGAATCCCAAGTGAAAGGGTAAGTAGGGAAACGGGTGACTGATAAAATGGTAAGCAAAACTGACCCTCCATTGGCAACATTCCCACTCTCACTGCCCTCATTTTGATTCTGAACGCTTTCTCCAGCCTGTGAGCTCGCGCGACTCAGCGGCCTCCTGCTTGCCGCCATTGAATCCCACATACAATAAATGGCATTGCTATCAACGGATATAAAAATTTGTAGTTTTAATTCCCGACAACAACCTTTTCGCATTTAGTTCATCAAACCAAAATTTATGATAAAAAAGTCATCTTTAGAAAAGAGAGCACAAAAATTTGAAATTACTGCAATGCACAAAAAGCCTTGCAAGCAAAAAGCAAAAAGGCACTGCTCTTCTTTATGGGAAAACTAATATTTTTGCGTAGATTCTACTTAAGAGATGATTTGAAAACATGAAACCCCACCCTCCCCGACCCTCGGTGTTCCTTCACAACAAGCATTCTTGAGGGGAGCGCAAGAAAAGAGTGTGGTTCGTGGAATCTTCATGAGACAACTTACGAGCCGGCATAATCCCCATCGCCATCCTGATCGTCATTCATAATGGAAGCCGAAACGCGCAGTCGCACCGGCGTGTTGTTATTGGAATGCGAGTATTTTCTGCCGCCATACTGGCCTGATGAACTCGTTCCATCCGACGCCATTGCGTGAAATTTCACCTCACTCACCCCCCAATACACTCCCAATTCAAATCTCACCCTAGTATTCCCCTCCACGACCCCATTTTCGCAGTCTCACCGCCGAGCTCCAGTTCATCTTCCAGACTCTCCATTTTCGAAACTCCAACCTCCCCAATACCTTCACATTCCCACTCTGCGTTTAGTACGCACCAGCTGCGAGGATACGCAATTGCAATACCACTGCGGGAAGCGCAGATTCACGCACGCGAACCCCAAACCCTAACACAGGGCCACACACGAAACTCGCCACACGCACACTCCAAGAAAAAGCTACCAATCGTGCGACACCTCAAAAGCCACACAGCCCTCGCAACGATGTACCTCCTCATGAGAGCAGCTTCACCACAACCTCCGCCCTAAACAAAGCCCAGGTCGCGAGGCGGGGGAGCCAATCCACCAAAGCGAAAACCCTATCTCTCGCCAATCTTTACAAAAAGCTGGACATCTTCAACTCTAGCGAAGAAGTGCCTCGGTAACCGTGACGAAGAAGAGCAGCAGAGACTCCACGAAGCCCGCAAGGGGCAGCGGCAGCAGGGGTGATTGCAAATGCCGAACCAAAACTGGCAACTTCAAGAATCCGTGGCGCAGTATTCTGTTCTGGACCTTCTGGCCTGGGCGAGATGATTTGCTAGTTTATCACGAGGAAGGCAGAGTTTCTTCTTTTGTGGAATCCAAGGCCCCGGCCAAACCAAAAACCAAAAACCAAAAACTAAAAACCAAAACCTACCAAAACCAAAACCAATTGAAATTCACCCCAAAAACAATGCTTTCTGAGACTTTTCTTCCCCAATCTGCTCCCTCCTAGCTTTTTCTCATTCTGTTTTCATTAATACCCTGATGGTGCCGGGTGTCAACCCGGGTACCAGTTGGCGCGACTTCCAGAGTTGTGCTGCAGTCGAACTTCATTGAGGACATTGACACCAATTTGATCAACTGTCATTGCGTTTGCGGAATGTACCCAGCCAATTTTTATTTCAAATTTAGGGTTGCGTGATCATACGACAACCAATTTTCTGGGGTTTCGGTACAATAGTGTTGTAGTTTTGGACGCAGTTTGGCTATGGCGAATCCAGCTTTCGGATGATGAAAGCTGTGCGAGAGGCGTGACGAGGGCTGCTTGTGGGCATTGGAATTGTGAAGCAACGGGTGAGTGATTTCTATCTTTGAATGATCTGTTTGGGTTCCGTCAAGTCTGTTAAGTGTTAGTGTGATCGTTTGTGTTATTGGAGAAATTGGTGGCGAGATGGACCGTCTCTTCTGGAGGGGCGAGTATGTAGTCGATCGTAGTTCGGGATACGTCCTTGGTTCCGCCAAACCTGGATGGATTACCCAACTCTGAGATATTCAGAGGTCATAAGCCAACTCGCGAATCCAACTCTTTTGCGTTTGAAATTGCATGGGCGACGCGACGGTAGGGTTCTGTGTTATACTTGGAGCTGAGAAACGTTCAGCTTTCGTTTCCCGAACGGCGTCTTCTCTGGTGTCCTTGACAGAAATGCGCTGTTTGTCAATCTATCGACATGATCGTGCTAACGTTGAGTCCAACCTAGTTTGTTAGGGAGTGCGCGTCCCCTGTCTGACGTTCATAAGCCAATTGTGCCTATTGTGCAGAAAGCACTCAAAGCATCGGAGCTGCGAACATGACTCAGTAATTCTGTTCGAAGAGCACTGATATCTGATAATCTGGTGCCTCCCAAGGATTGCCAGCAATGGGGCACGAGTATGAAGACCAACCAGAGGAAGTGATCAAGCCTGAGATCGCATCCAATTCCTCAGATTCTGACTCGGAAATCAAGGTTGAAAAACAGGACACTGAGGGGCGTACCACTGAACAAGCCGGTAAGATTGATTCCGAAATCAAGGCTGCAGAGGGAGACATTTTGGGAGAAAGAGATGAAGCATTGCCACCGAAGGTGAACACAGAGACAGTATCTGTGAGAGAGGGTGTCAGCAAGCAAGTCATCAAAGAGGGACATGGACTTGGGCCTCCTCCAAGGCATTCATCTTGCTTTGGTACGCCTTACCATTCACCAGCATTTTTCTCATCTTTATTTGGTCGATACGATTCTTATGTTTGGAGCTTGTTGAGAGTACACTGACAAAGGTTTCTGTATGCTGTTATTGGCCTCAGTTCACTACCGAGCTTGGACAAACAGCTCATTGCACAAATTTTATGACACTTGGGCCGAGCAACAACCGCAAGAGCTTCGTCTTGGCCATGGTAATTGTCAACAACCATTAGTTTTACATGTTTTTTTTAAAACTTTGGATATCCTTCTGATAGATCATTAGGGGAAAACTGGGTCAGAAGATGTCTTGGTTGTAAAGTTTGCGTCTCAAACATGGTAAACCCAAATACTGCAAAACCTTATCCTGGTAGTTCTCCTAGAGTTAACGTGATGACTCACTTCAGGCCTCTCGTCTCTATGGGCCACTTTAGATTCCTCAGGTTGAAGCAACCGGCTTAAAATTTGGACCAATATCATGTGCAACTAGGGGTGAGATAACAAGCTTAAAATAATCCATTGCTTTTCTGACATCTTATGATGCAATTTGAGGGAGCAAGTGTCCATCTCAAAGTGGTATCTTGAAATTTTATCATCTCAAAACAGTTTTAGCATGCTTCATGAAAGCCATGTAAGTGCCACCTCTCCATGGTCCCTTGTACTACTGTAGTGTCAGCATTGAACAAAACAAGGTAAAATGGATAAGAATGATTTTTGCACCAATCAAGGCGTGGGGTTTCTTGTCATCATTGCTTCGACCTGTGCAATCTATTGTGCAATCAAGGTAGCTGAGGTTTTGTCGACGAAAGCAGTATCCCTATGAGAAATCGTTACGTTTGTCTGAAATAGTCTTACATCAGGAATGAGACTCTGAAGATGTCGGCAGAGGAAAGCTGTAGAACGAGTGGAGACTAACTCATCATATGATGATGTCCTGTGACTGCAGAGAAGAAAGTGCTCAAAGGACTTGCTGCAGGAATTGACAGTATGAAAATAGGTGAAATTGCTCTCCTTCATGTCAACCATACCCTTGCTTATGGCAAGGAGGGCAGTTTTTCCTTTCCCAATGTACCTCCTGCGGCTGATGTCCTGTACGAGGTGGAACTCATCGGTTATGAAGAGCCCCGCGAGGTACATGTTTGGTTAAAAAGTTAAAGTGACGTCTCACCACAAACTGCACACTACCGTGCCATAGATATTGCTTGTGATTTTAACAATTTTTTCCCAGTTTGTCAGTTGTGGGATTTCTTGACAATTGATAACTTTTGTATTCAGGGGAGAGAACCAGGTGAGATGGTAGTAGAGGAGCGGATTGAAGCAGCAGATCGCCGGAAAGTGGACGGCAATGAGCTATTTAAGGAGGGGAAAATCGCAGAAGCAATGCAGCAATATGAAATGGTGACCACCTAAATCTATTTCTTGTATTCTGACAGACTTGTCTCATGAAAGAGTCGGGGCGTGATAATTATTTACCATTTCAACTTCTGCTGGAGGAGTGTAGTCCTGCTCGTTTTCAAATTGGAGTTAGACTCCTTAGTCATTGGTGGAATACTCAAACTCGTCAAGTTAGTAGCTCTCGAATTCTCAATCATTTGCTGGTTGTCTGGCAGGCACTTGCTTACATGGGGGATGACTTCATGTTTCAACTCTTTGGCAAGTATCATGACATGGCAATTGCAGTGAAGAACCCGTGCCATCTCAATCTCGCTGCGTGCATGCTCAAAATACATCGTTTTGAGGAAGCTATCGGTCATTGCTCTGTGGTACGTTTGATGCACTTCGTCCTTCTGCGGGGAAATAGTTAGTCGTGTTGAAATTCTGCATGCTCCCGTCCACGTCTTCAGTCTGATGTTGTTTCTAAGGTAGTGGATACTATTTTTGTCACTTTAAGTCTTTTAACATATTTAGGAGTGTGATCTTTGGGAGATTTATAGAGCTGTGGAGAAAGCACTTCGGGTAAAACAGTCAAATCTATTGAGATCAATTTTTATCATCATGTATGAATTTTCATATGCAATTTCAAAAGTGAGGTTGTAGGGTTTAGAATAAGTGACAGTTGACAACCCCATTTCCTTGATCAGTGGCTCTAGACATGCTTACGCCACTTGCTGACAAGTCCAACCAAATGCATGAAAAGATGAGTTGTTGTTTGTAACAGGGGTCAGTCAATAGGAGAAATGATCAATTTAATTATCTTCTACCATAATTCTTTAGATGCTTTCTCCAAAATATTGCTGTGAGATTTCACATCCGTGCAACTTTAATTTAACACTGTAGTTCTGCTGGTCAAGAGGACATCAGATAATTCTGGACTAGAAAGTTTGCCAATTCTCATTAGTTTTGTATTGTGAATTGTGAATAGGGAATAGTCTACGTTATCCAGCACATATATATATCAAAGTTTTTAAAGCCCATTCTTGGTGGAATGTCGTAGGTACTCGCAGAGGACCCGAAGAACACCAAAGCTCTGTTCCGTCGTGGGAAATCACGCGCTGAATTAGGCCAAACGGACGCCGCCAAGGAGGATTTCGAGAAGGCTCGAAAGCTTGAACCAGACAACAAGGACGTGATCCGCGAGTTGCGCTTGATTGCGAAGCAAGAACGGGAGCTTTATGACAAGCAGCGAGAGATGTACAAGGGCCTTTTCAAACCTCCCCCTGGTGCCTCCTCACCCCAGAACAACAGCCCAACGCATTGGTATTCAAAGCTTTGGCAGTGGGTTGCCCCCTTCTTGCACTATTTTTCCAAGCTCCGACGTTCCAAGAAGGAATGAAGAGGCTCTTGAATCACCATATCTGGTGCTTCCTTGCCTCTTTCCAAGGTCATATCAGATGTTCAGTTTTGTCAAGGACACGCTTAATTCTATTTAGTACTACACCAGTCGTCTTGAATCCACGTATTTAGAATCTAATGGCTTGATAACAACACTTTTCACATTCCTATGCTTCAATGACAGGTAGGTCCACCCCTTATTTGGAAACCCACTCTAATAAGTAGATAGAAGAGTTGTATTGGTCAGTAGCAGCCTTTGAAGGCATGAGCTTGTGTGCAAAAGCGAGGAGAATGCTTCAGATGTGAACTGCACTTTTCTTGACATTTTTCTTTGCACTTTTGATTCAGCAGAATTTGCAAGCAGACTTGCAGTCACAAAATACTCCATTGCTTGCGTTTTCTTTGCAAGCACACTTTTCTTTGCACTTCTCTTTTGCACTTTTGATGATTCAGCTGATTTTGCAAGCAGACTTGCAGCCTCTAAATACTCCTTTGATTGCCTAAGGTGTGTGTACCATTGTCAGCACTCCCCAAAATGTGACACCTACATTTGGACCACCACTTTTTCCTATTGATTGCAGAAGATGTATACAATGAAAACATGAAAGTCTGAGAGATTAGTGTTGATTTTTGGCACACCTAAGGACTATGCTTTGAAAATTCATAACTTATTCATATGGTGTCCAAAAAATGCATGTCAAAGTGTGTTGGAATCCTCTTTTCACTTGCCGATGAGATCTAATAGATGTAAATTATGTTTACTGAAAATAGTGACTATACTCATTAGTAATGAATGTTGATTGTAGGTGCACATACCTTATAGTGATCTCTCCTTGGATGAATGTTCTCTAACTTATGGGCCATTCACATCCTATGTCAAGAAAGGTGGTGCACAAGTATAAGGCTTCAAAATTGTAGTGATGGTTCAAACCAATTCAATTTCATAGGATATGGGGTTTCACATTTAGTACATTTTATTGCTTAAAAAAGATGAAATTAGTAAAGGCATGCTCACAATTATTCTTCCAAATTTAGAGATTGAATGTAACACATGGAACTTCATAGTCTTTGATAGTCCACCAACCACACAAATATTCCTTTGTAGTAGCATCCTTTGAATCTTTTAGTGTCTTCGACTACTTATTCAATTGTTTCCATTCAAGTGTTTTAAAAATAATTAATTGTCTATAAAGTGATTTTTTTTTATAATTATATTCATATTTGGTGGCCTCAAAGTTTTATATTAAAGCTCTTTAAAGATATAGTTGGGAAAAATTGCAAGAGACACTTGGTTTTATTTCTTGCATTTGCTCTAGCACGCTTGATTTAGGGGGGAATACTTTAAAATTAGAAAAAATAAATTAATAATAATAATAAAATGTGTCCAATATGTGGAATGTTAATTATATTGTACTAGAAAGATCAAGCATATAATAATTTTCTTAGTAAAAGAACTAAAAAAGTGTGAAATCTCGAGAAAATTACACTCATTGTCTTATGATACAACATTCTCAAAGTTGTGCTTAAAATGTTTTTTTGCACTTAAATATTGTCATAGTCTACTCACTTTTGATTTTAATATTTGTAGTATAACATTGAATCATCTTTTCTTGTTAAGTTTTGTGGAGTTCAATTCTAATAAGTATCGTAAAAGTTATAAGATTTATCCATTTAACAAAAAACTTAGGCAATCTAGTTAGTTAGTGAAAAGAGATTTTAGAATGACTTTATCAAAAGCTTTTAATCATTTTATTTTGAACGATGCAATGATAGTTATAATTAGTTTAATTTGGTTGGCAGTCATTGCTTTATCTAAAAATAATAATATTAGAAGTTCATTTTCAAACTCATTTTTTTAAGTTAAAAAAGAAAAGAAAAAGACATAGGATGTAGATTGCCTATTGTAATATTCTCACCATTGTGATTGGAACTTTTAATAATTTTTTTGAGTTATTAGGAATATATTATATTTTCTTAAGCAATTTTTGGCTTCTATTAAAAAAAGATATAGACTCAGATATAGAACGAATAATATGAAGTATTTATCATTACATATGTTTCAACTAATATTCTCAACCAATTTTTTTTGTAGGAGTTTTTTTCTATTATGTTGTAGGATATAAATTATTTTAATAAAAACTTTGAAAAATAAGGGCCTCAATTTTGGGATGAGTTGGAAAAAACTTGCTTTTATAATTCAAACATAGAGATTGTGCAAATGTTAAGATTTCCCTTTCTATTTTTTGGAAGATACAAATCAATAAGTAATATACTAATAAAACAAAGAATTTAACATAGTTTTAGAAAATGGTGATTTGGTAGAATTTTTGGCTTGAAATAACTAAAGAACATTAAAGGTTAACTCCTATGTGCACAAGGATTATGGGACAATACTCAAATGTATTATGGAATGTGATTAGAAGAATTTGAAAGCTGAAATTCAAAGACTCTGAAAGTATTGGTCTATGGGAGGAAACTACCAAAGCCAACATCATGATTGCATGAGACATGAGTGCATGACTACATGAGAGGTTGAGAAACAATAGTAAACAATTTCAAACATGATAGATTCAGAGCCTCCCAAAGTCCCAGCCATCAATCCCGTCATGTAAATTGTGATGCATCTACGACCATAACCCGTTGGATGAAGTCATCGACTAATCAATGGCCAATAATATCCCAAAAAATGGCTATAGAATAAAGAAGAACGGTAAAAAGCTATTAGGTAAACTTGATAAAAGAAAAATGAATGCCAGTGAGGTGAGTCAATGAGCAAACTAGTTACATTACTCTCATAGTATTTGACACATACCCACATCAAATGTCATTACATGAAGGGTAATTGTTATAGTAGAATACTATGCACTTGTTATAAAAATTGCCTAAAAAGTATAAACTCGGTTGGCTGCCCGTTGGAAAAAAGGATTTTGAATTGGTAATTTTCCTACATACTCTAAGGGCAGACGGTCAAAATGTTGAGATTAAATTTTCCTACCTAGCCCATTTCCAATTTTTTTTTTTTTTTTTTTTTTTTTTTTCATTCGGAACTTGATCCTAAATATTTCTATGTCATTCAAAAATCTTCAAATAATTTTGGCTAGGTTGTAACTAAATGCCGATACTCCCCATACATTGGTTTCCATTGTCCACCGGAATTGGAGACTCATCCAAATTGACCATGGGTAGAGAGGAAAAAATTCTATGGAATCTTGATGTGACATATATGCAAGAAAGAAAGCTCCTATCTTAGGGCTGATCTCCATTGGAGAGTTGGACATCCAATTCGGAGGTCTGGCCAACCCTCCATTTGGTCTCCATTGTGGAGGGCTTCAGAATCAAAGGTCCAACCACACCTCTGGCCTCCAGTCTGCGCAAAACGGAAATGCAGGCCTGAGGGTGGATTGGACCTCCTTTTTTTTAACTACACAACAAAACTGTTGAAGTAGTCATTGACTCAGAAATAGAATAGTAGATGCTATTTCTAGATGACACTAGAATAGAAGGTTCTATCTATATAGAGCGATCTACTAGTTACTTTAACTTTAACTTTTACTTTTACACACCTGTATTGGATAGTATATAAAGACCTTCCCCATGCTATGGGAGGATATATTTCTCTTGTTCAATTGTGTTGTTTGTTATGCTTAATGTTTGTGCCTTCACCTTAACACGTTATCAGCACGAGACTCTCCCTGATCTCTCAACTTTTATTTTAGTTTTCATTCTCTCTTGTTTTTAGAGCCTTTGCCGTCGGCCGTCCTAGTTTTCTCTATCGATGGCAATGCCTGTAGCAAAACGTCCCAAGGGAGAAAAAGGACGAGTTCAACCTTTACTTTTTGAGGCGTTGGAAGCTGACGGGAGCAATTACTTGGAGTGGAGCATCGATGCCAAATCCTATCTGTGTGCGGAGGAGTTGGATGGTACTTTGACGGCAGAAAGGGGCGATCATTTGCATTTGGAACCATCATCTTTCAAGTGGAAGGCGCTTCTTATTCTGAGACGGCACTTAGACTTCTCCCTTCGGCAACAATACATTCAAGTTGATCATCTTGCCGAATTGTGGAAGCAGCTCGAGGCCAGATTTCACCATGAGAAGACAATTTTTCTTCCTCAAGCCCGCAACGACTGGATTCATTTGCATGTCCTGGATTTTTCTGACCTCTTGGCATTCAACGTAGAGCTGCACCGAATCACCGCCCAATTGCGCTTGTGTGGAGAGACAATCACCGATAAGGAACTCATTGATAAGACTCTCTCCACCTTCCCTCCTGCTTCTGCTCTTTTAGCTCAACAGTACCGAAATATGAGGTTTAAAACTCACTCTCGGTTGATGTCTTATCTTTTGCTTGCGGAAAAGCAACAACAACTTCTATTGAAGAATGCTGAGTCCAAGCCTGCCAAAGAAGTGCACACGGTGGAGATACCAACACGTAGGCCAAGGGACATGAAGACACAGCAGCGGTGGAAGCAACATCAAAAGCAACCGTCTTCATCAAAACCTAGAGATAAGTCTAAAATCTCTGACAAACCCTACTCATCTAATTCAAAGTCTCAGGATACCCGTACATGTCACAAGTGTGGTAGGGTAGGGCATATTGCTAAAGACTGTAGAGCTTCTAATTACCTTTCTAAAATGTATAAGGAGTTGCAGCAGCTTAAGGCTGGGTAGAGAGAGGCCCATACCCTTGATGCCCCCTCAATAGAGGAGACAGATGTAGAGAATTATATGGTGAGCACCATACAGTCCGTAGATCAACCTGATGTTGCTCTCTTAGATAGTGCTACCACACATACGATCTTGCGAGATCAAAAGTATTTTGACTTTTCCGGCCTAGCCGAGTCCTGGCAAAAATGTGGTATTACAACCATTGTAGGAAAACGGGACATGATGTTCCATGTGGGCCAGACAACACTGATTTTGCCTGGAGGGACCCCCCTCCAAATTGCGAAAGCAATGTATGCTCCATCTGCCCCCCGGAGCCTAATCAGCTACCGGGACCTACGGGCAAACGGAGTCCACATTCTCACTGCGGTGAGGAATGGTAAAGAGGTTCTAGAGCTCAAGCAAGGACAAAGATTCCTAGCCACTGCACGTGCAGGAGCCAATGGCCTATATGCAATTCACATCAGTGGTACTACCGGACCGGCTCTGATGCTTCCAGCTACTGGAATTAAGCAACCTACGGGCTCTGCTTTCTCTGTCATGTTTCCAGCCAAGACTGGATTATGGCACAGCAGGTTGGGGCACCCTGGAACTACAATGTTCAGGCGTATGTTGCCGTTGCTAGCAGGCCATAACATCTGCCCCAGCGACGCTGACAAGGTGGGGGAGTGCGCTGCTTGTTCCCAAGGAAAGCTTATCAAGCGCCCCTCAAGGTGGAAACTACCAACGGAGCTTCCACCAAAGCTACAACGCTTACAAGGTGATGTTTGCGGACCCATTAATCCTATTTCTGGACCTTTCAGATATTTTCTAGTCCTTGTAGATGCGTCCGGGACTCATTCTGAGGTATCATTGCTTAGCACTAGAAATATGGTCTTTTCCAAGCTATTAGCTATGTTAATCAAGTACCGGGCTCATTACCCGGACTACCCTGTGAAAACTCTTAGGATGGATAATGCCCAGGAGTTTAGGTCACGACACTTTGAAGATTATTGTGTAGCCTCTGGGATTACCTTGACCTATTCAGTTCCATATGAACACTCCCAAAATGGTTGAGCTGAAGCATTCATTAAGAAAATTCAGCTAATTACACGGCCGCTTTTGCTGCATGCAAAGCTATCCCCTACTTTCTGGGGCCATGCCATTCTTCATGCCGCTACTCTCCTTAGATTCCGCCCTACTCTCCTTAATGATCATTCCCCTTTAGAGTTACTTTCGGGACAGGTTCCTAACGTTTCTCATTTTAGAACTTTTGGGTGTAGAGTATGGGTTCCCGTAGTTGAACCACATAGGAAAACCATTGGTAACCACCGGCAGGAAGGAATATACATAGGTTTTGATTCTCCTAGTATCATTCGCTACATCTCCCCTTCTAGTGGAACTCTGCAAAGAGCCCGGTTTCAAAACTGTCACTTTGAAGAAACCCATTTTCCTCTGATCTCTAACTCCAAATCTAATTCTACTTTGGACTTTCAGTCACCTGAAACGTTCACTCTTAATCCAGACCCTAGAACTGCCCTAGTAGACTCAGAAGTTCAGAAACTTCTTAACCTAAAATCCTTAGCTGAAAAGCTTCCGGATGGTTTCACTAATACTGCGAGGATTACTCGTAATCCACTTCCTGGAGCCGGCCAGCCATCGATTAGTGTTCTTCCCGAGAAGAGAAAACCTACTCAGTTAACATCTTCCTCCAAACAGTCAAAACTTGATCCCCTTAGCCTTCATAGTGATTTTTCTTCTGATTCTCATCCGGATCCATTGTTCCCTTGTACCCCAAGTGAAACAACCTCTGTAAATACCTTTATCACTCGGATTCTCACCTCAGATTCTGATCCAATCACCTTAGCTGACGCAAAATCTAGATCTGATTGGCCTCAATGGTCTGATGCCTTACAAGCCGAGTACTCATCTCTCAAGAAACACAAAGTCTTTGGGCCCCTAGATACAAAGCTTCATACTAAACCCATCGGTTTCAAGTTAATCTTCACTAAAAAGAGGAATGCTCAGGGACATGTTGTTAGATACAAAGTCCGATTAGTTGCCCAAGGTTTTAACCAACGCCCTGGTGTTGATTATGACTTTACGTATTCTCCTGTTATGGATTCTGCAACATTTAGATATTTGCTAGGGATGGCTGTTCAACTTGGATTAGAAACCCGTTTGCTAGATATTGTTACAGCCTACCTCTACGGTCCCCTAGATGCCACCATCTATATTAGACCACCACCTGATTTTCTTGACAATACCCCACCAGATGACAATCCGGGATCCTATTCTGGTCTGAAAATTCAGAAAGCTCTTTACGGCCTTAAACAAGCAGGTAGAATGTGGTACAAACACCTTCGGGATTTCTTACTCCACCATGGGTTCAAACATGATCCATCCCTACCTTGCATTTTTACACTTAAGAATGATACAGGTTTTGTAGTGATTGCTGTTTATGTAGATGATCTCAATCTAGTAGGCACCCCATCCACTTGTAGTCATGCTATAAGTCTCCTAACCTCTCAGTTTGAGATGAAGTTACTAGGTCAGACTTCTTTCTGTCTTGGCCTTGAGGTGACTCACTTACCAGATGGAAGTATTTTTCTCCATCAAACCGGCTATACCCAAAGACTTCTCAAGAAGTTTCAAATGGACCAAGCTAGTCCTCTTTCCGCTCCCATGATGGGACGAAGTCGAATTATGGATGACCCCTACCGTCCTTGCGAGGAGGAGGAGGAGGAGGAGTTTTGTGACAAAACCCAGTACCTCGCAGCAGTAGGAGCTCTCCTTTAATTGTCCACAAATACCAGGCCTGACATTTCTTTTGCTACAAGTGTGTTAGCTCGTCATAGCCAGAGACCGGCAGCTCGTCATTGGAATGGTGTCAAACACTTATTCCGATACCTCCGGGGGACTGAAGACTTGGGACTCTGTTATTCCAAAGAAGGGACCTCAGATATCATAGGTTATGCTGATGCCGGATTCAAATCCGACGAGAGTACTGGGAAGTCACAAACTGGATACATATTTTTGGAGAATAACTCTCCTATTTCGTGGAAATCAGTGAAGCAGACGGTTACTGCTACTTCCTCAAACCACTCTGAACTTATTGCTTTCCATGAAGCAACTCGGGAAGCAGTATGGTTGAGGAACATGAACAAGATCATCATGGAGCAATGCGAAATTACTCAAGAATTCAAGCCGACTATCATCTTTGAGGACAATTCTGCATGTATAGCTCAAGTGGCGTCTGGCTTCATCAAAACTGACCACACCAAACACATTTCTCCACAGATATTTGGCTTCACCCAAGACCTCATTCAATCTGGGCAAATAGAAGTCAAGAAGATCGAATCGGCGCACAACATTGCAGACATGTTGACCAAAGCTCTTCCGGCCTATACTCATAGGAGATTAGTACAAGAGGCCGGCATGCATTTGTTGCATGAGATAGTTCCTCAATAGAAGTTACACTCTTTTCTGTCTGTGGGATTTTTCCTAATTTAGGTTTTATCACAGATCAATTTTTAATGAGGTAACTATAGATCGAGGAGGAGTGTTGAAGTAGTCATTGACTCAGAAATAGAATAATAGATGCTATTTCTAGATGACACTAGAATAGAAGGTTCTATCTATATAGAGCGATCTACTAGTTACTTTAACTTTAACTTTAACTTTTACACACCTGTATTGGATAGTATATAAAGACCTTCCCCATGCTATGGGAGGATATATTTCTCTTGTTCAATTGTGTTGTTTGTTATGCTTAATGTTTGTGCCTTCACCTTAACAAAAACAAACAAAGGAGCTGCGACCATTAGAACGCTGCCCCATGTCCTTCCCACTTCCAACTTTGAGCCGTTCAGGGTGCAATGGAAAGCTCCCATTGGAAGTCCAGGCCCCATCCGGTTGCTGGAGGTCCAGGAGCCCAAAGGAGTCTGGCTCTTATTTAGGGTCCAGAAGGTCCAGTTCTGTTTACAACTTTTGCAGAGCTGGAGGCTCCAGCCCCCAATGCAAACGGGCTCTAAGTTAATTTGGAGGGGAACTCCTGAAGTGAAGTAGCCAAGGTGGTACGGTAGGCATCGTGGAATTCAAACGTTGGAAACGTTGGACCTCAGGCGGCAGGGCGTCTCCCAGAAAAAGCCGCCCGCCTTTTCATTCCCGAAGTGATCCCCACTGATTCCCCAACTGCCATACCCCGAAAAGAGATTCAAAAGCGAGGAACGCGCACTCAAATGCGCAATAAAATCCAGTGATGGCGGAAGTGGGGAACACACCCACCCTGGCAATTAATAGTCAAAAGCTCCTCCCTCCTCCAGTCACCCCAACGGCGGCTTGCACTCTCTCCAGTCATCACTCTCCAATTTCCACTCCCTTCGCCTCGGAAGTAGCTCCCACCCAGTCATCAGTACATCAGTTCACCAACCTCGTTATTAACTTGCAGCTCCTCAATCCCCATCAGTCCGCAATGCAACAACAACGGAACGTTTAAGTTTATATCCTCCGCCATAGCTAGCGGCCAACAGTCCAATCTCCGCATCGTCACCATCATGCAGCATCATGGCGGCAATGCAGGATCGCCGCACAACACCAGCTGCTGATCAAGCACTAGCCTGATCACCAGGTTCATACAACTAACTTAGCTCTAACTTACGTACTGGGTCCCTTTGATCATGTACGGCGGTTGGGACGAAGAAAAAACCGGAGTGAGAGGTGTGAGAAGTGGGCATTGAGCGTCTGTGGAAGAAGACGGGGAGGAAGATGATGGTGTTTGGAGAGAGTTTGGGTGTGGACGACGACTTTCATGCACTTTGGTGATGATGATGATGGTAGTGTAGGAATACGTACTCTTGCTGGCCAGGTGCAGCTGTTGATGGAGCCTAGCCTTTGAGTATACTCCACCTTGTTTGCGGGTAATTGGGAACTTGGATGAGAAATTCGTATGAGTACGGGGTTTGATTATCAAGTATGAGTGTGGCGATTGGATGCAGAGATTTGGGTACTACGCAGGGGAGTCACGAAGGCAGCAGACGGAGTGATGGGGAGATGGATCTCGAAGGGACGGATTAGTTGTGTGTAGGCGAGTTTGGAATTGGGAAGTTTGGGATTCCAGGGGTTGGACGTGGAGGAGGTGAGAATTGATAAGCGAAATGAGTGACGCAATGCAGCCGTTACGGCATCGACTAGCTGCTGTTGTCTCGTTTGAAACTTCTCGGTGATAAGAATGCGACTTGTTTGAGGTCAGTGATGCTCACCAGATCGATCGGTACTCTCCAGTTTCGATGGAGTGCAGATCCTGTGCGCGTAAATATTGAAGTTTGGTTTTCTCGAATGCCAGGTGGGTGTGAGGTTCACCTGCGAATGATTTGTGATTTTTTTTAACAGGATTGATTACGACGTTGCCACCGGTTTCTGCATAAATGCGGTACCGGAACATGACCTGATTGTTTCGGGATTCATGAACGTGATTGCTCGAGATTGATCGTCCGTTTCGGTGGCGATGGCGACCAAGGTCCACGACCAAGACGACCAGGAGTTCGCGGAAATCGACGTCATCCTGGCGCAAGCGAAGCGGGAGCTTCGCCGTGACCGCAAGCTGCGACGCAACATGAACCTGTCCGACATCCCGGAGAATTTCGCCCACGTCCCACCCTGCGAACCCAACACGCGCCCCGTCTCGCTCGACACCTCGCAACCGGATTGCGCAAGCAGGGACCACGCAACAAACCGAAGTCAGCCGAAGCTGCACGTCTTGGGGACGATGGCGCCTATTAAGTGGATGCGCGCTTACATGGGCTGCCTCATGGCTGTACGTGAAGGGCCCGACTACACTGCGCATTCTCCGTCACGGCAACAGCCACGCAGCGGCAGCTAGCTGTGGCTTGGCCCCGATCAATGTTTGTGGACATTGGAAGCATTCGAAGCTTGAGACCGATCAATGCTTGTGAACATTGGAAGCATTCGAAGCTTCGGAAAGATTGGAAGCTTGGGACCGATCAATGCTTGTGAGCAATCCATTTTCTCTGAGTACACTACGGTCGCACAGGGAGATTATCTCTGGTTCTGGATTGCCATACCCGTTTTACAGGTTGCCAAGCTGGAAAATTTATGCCACGGATTCATCCTGTTCGCTGGTTACGTTTTCCTGGATTTCCCCAGTTCCCAGTGCAAAATCATGTGGAAAACTTCTCATATTCTCGTGAGAGAACCAAGGGCAATTTCCCTGTGCTGTCCGGGATGCCTGATTTTTTGAGCTTTGACTCAGGCTCGCCATTCATTGTTGTAATTTTATTTGTTTCCTGGATCGTGGATCCCGTTGCGTTGCGTACCAGTAGCGTGGTTGATGATTTGGCGACGTCGGTACTTCGTAGATCCAATATAGCCAAACTTTTTTTTTTCACTTTACAGCTTGGCGCCATGTTGCCGTTGCCTGTTACTATTACATACAGTTCTCCAACCTTGTGACACTAGTATCGCATGTAAAAGTGACATTAAAATCGTATTTGGGGTCCCAGAGACCTTTATTCAATTGTCAGGAAGTTCGTCTAGAGTATACCTGTATTTCATGTTTGTACGAGACTACGATTGGTACGGAGAACAGAGAGTTTTGAATTGGAGTAAGCTTAGGGTGGCTCCACCCAATTCCAACCAGGACCCAATTCCAACCAAATGAAAAGCCCTCATTGATTGTAGAAATCAAATCTGTGACTATAGTACATGCCTTAACTTGCATGATTGTAAAGTTAAGGCATGTACAACAATCACACATTTGTATTCTGAAATCTATTTAGGCTTTTCATTTGGTTGGAATTGGGTCCTGGTCGGAATTGGGTACAGTTACAATATGTCAGTTTGTAGAGGTTGGAAGCAGGGTTTTCAGTTTCCATTTTTCAGAAATAGGTTTTTCCTCTGTCTGCCTGACTGCAATAATTGTAACTCTTTTATGTTGTTGCATTGCCATCAATTCAAGAAGGCTCCTCATCAGAATAAAAAAATGTTGGATGCAACTAGAAAGCACAAACAAGGATTGAAATCGAAGAGAAACCCCAAATTAATCAAAGTTAAAGTAAGCATACAAGAGAAGCTACGTTGCAGATGCAATGCAATTTCTGCAAGGAGACCTCTAATAGAATTTTTTTTTTAAACAGAATGGAACTAGAAATCTTAAACAAGTTGCAAGTGAAATTAAAAACAAATGAAAAAGTAACCCAAATCAAATAATAGAAAGCGTACAAGAGGAGTTTTGTTGCAGCTACATTACAAGTACGTAGTTTTAGAAATCTTCTCATTAGAATCAAAAAATGGACACTAGAATTAGAAAGCTCAAACAAGTTGTAGTGAAATTGTGAATAAATTAGTAAATGGACTGAAATCAAAAAGAACAAACACAATCAAAAGAAAAGACAAAATATAAGAAAATTCACCTATGCATTGTGCTTTTACTTCATCACACACCCAATCTAACTAGCACCACCTTGTTTACAAATACTTGGACCCCATTGACTAGGTTGTTGTAGCAAGCCTAGATTGTTGTCTCTCCACAATCAAATGTCACATGAGAACCTCTAGTGTCCTCTTTTGTCATCCATTTCACGGGGATTGATAATTCCTTTCCAATTGAGCAACTCTACATATTGAGGAAATTCCCTCTTTCTATATGAGGACTTTGCATTGACATACATTTGATACAACTACTCCTTATAGACCTTCACTACAGCTACAATGAAGACATATCTACTTTATGCAAACTGGATCAAAGCATATACAACCTCTAGCAAAGGCATGGTATACACCATGCCAAAAAAACTTGAATATTATAGAACATATCAAAATTGACCTTTGCATAGTTGACCTTCCTAAAAACAAAGTCTCATTTAACAACTTTTTTCGTTGTAGGTTTTGTATCAAGACCCATCTTCAAAAGCAAGGGTTGGTATTCATGCAACACTCATTGGGCGAAGGCATGAGGTTGACCGCAATTATATTGCACAATATTTTATTGCCTTTTGTTTTCAAGAGGTTAGTAAGAATTGTAAATTCTAAGTGATTCTTTAGAGACTTCTTGAAGTGTACAAAACTACACACAACTCTTCTACACAGCAAACCACTAAAAAGTCGGACAAAATCTCTACATATAGATTGGTTATGTGTGCCATACAATGAACATCAATAGAGAAAAGGGTCAATGCCTCTTTGAATCCATATCAAAACACTGGTTTGGTAGCAAAGACTTTGTCCACACCTACATATACCAATCTACTCTTTGCATCATTTGTAGAAAGGCCCCTATACTTGTATAATGCATTCAAGTAGCAATTTGTGAAGTTCTTGAGTTGGAACTACCCTTCTCCCCAACTAAATGCGTTAGTGACAATAGAATAGGAGCTCTCATCTGATCCTTCAAAAAAAAAACATACACACTCAACTAATTTTAATTAATGCCAATGAACACTTCATTGGTTGTAGTATACAGAAATTGGGCTTTCAACATGCACTTCTTCGTTGCTTACAATACACACTTGTGTAGAGTAGTAGTAATCTCCAAATAACAAAATCACTCCAATGAAGCTAGCCTCGCCATGTTCTTCACTTTAACTTTAAGATGCTCGAACAAGAATTGAGATTGCTCATATTGCAACATGGACCTCCTAGTTGCCACACTACTAGAAAGTTGTGATCAAAACAACAGAAAATCAATAGTTTTTTGTTGTTTGGGGCACTAACAATCACGACTTGATCAATTTAACAATATTTTGTAAAGACCCTGAGAGATTTTTGTTGTTTTAGGCACTTCAATTTTTTGGGACCAAATCAATAAAAATTCAATAAATTTATAAATAAAAATTTGTTATTTGTACATGCACATGCAAATTCAACCATGGTGTATTGGTTGAAGAATGTGGTTTGTAAAGGTAAAGTCTCAAGTTCAAATTCCTGTTCCAACATATTTATTCATTTGGTAGCCCAGTCACTATTGACATGGCCATTTTTTATATTTTAAAAAAATCATTGTCCAAATCAATAGAATTGAACAATAGATTTTAGTGTATTTTTTATTGGAACAACACAACTAAGGTAAAATAGCCCATTACGAACCTTTTATCCATTATGGACTCATTAGAGAAATTCTCAACCCTCCGGAGGACCACTCTAGAGCAATTGAAAGGACCCCAAGATTACATTTAACTTTGCTTAATGATTTGTTTTTCCCCTATAGTCGATCACCGGAAGTCGCGATGTCCGACGACTGTTAGTGGTTCAAAATTCAAGTATAAGTAGTTAAATAATTAGGATTCAAGTACTGTAAATTAAGCAAATTCAATGAAATTAAACAAAATGAAGTGAATTTTCAAGCCAGTTGCCAAAAAAATTAGGAAATTTTTACATTTTCCAACTAGCTTTTAAAGTCACTTAATTTAGGATGTTTAATGATGAGAAGAGAATCTCTTTATGCACACATGGGGTGGTAGGAGGTACAACAACCCATGTGGGATATGTAGTTTAGAATTTGTAGTTTCTGAGCCGCTCATAGTTAAATTTAAAGTAGGAATTGTGTTAAAACTATAATTTTAGACCTCATTTAGGCATAGTAGAATAATTTGTGACATTGCTAATGACAATTTTAGATTCATTGTCTTGTGGAATGTCTAGTGCAGTCAAATCATAGGGGAGGGACTCAACATGCACCAAGTCTCTGAAATCTCACTTGAAGAAATACTATTTTCAAGACAATGAATGATAAGCTATTTGCTAAGATTCCTTCAACACTTAAGGTAAAAATGAGATTTTTTGCCTAGGTAGCTTTCATATGCCTTTTGGGCACTTGTCACTCAATCTACCTCAAAGGTTGAACTGTCTAAGGGAATTGGACTAATTCTATTTCCCTTGGCTTTTTTTTCAATCTTAATTCACATTGTTCTTTGGAAAAAAGATGTTGGTTGGAATAATGTAATTTGAAACTAAGATATGTAAAATAGAACAATGTTTGGGAAGTTTTCAAAGTTGTCTTTGTAATTTGCTTCTTCTTTGTACAAAGAGACGGTGTTTTTTCCAAGGGCACTAGTTGCAAGCTCTCTTTATCAAAATCTCTAAGTTCATTTCTCTAGTATCAAATTCTCCCCATACACTTTTTTTCAACTTCAAATTTGTAAAGGCTAAATTTTCTTTCTTTCAATGACATGTCATTTTGAAACTAAACTTCAAATATCATTACATTGGGTAGACACAAATGATGGAGTAGGGCTTAACTACCATGACCAACCTTAAAATACCCCCCCGTCCAAGCACTCCAAGTCCCCCTAAATGACCAATCCTAAAGCAATACTTGCCTTGTCTAAAAACATACCCACCTCTAATATTAACCTTAGATTCAAAATGGCAAGTGGCTAAAATATGACAATTTCATGAAGGTTGTGATTACATAATTATCCACTTATTATTTGTCCAGTTTAAATGCCTCCCATTAGGGGGGATTTGATGCCAATAGAATACTATTTTAGGCCTATTTCCTTCATTGTTTCCCCCATAGTGAAGGAACGACTGGATGTTAGAATTTTTTTTTTCAAAATAAAAATAAATAAAAGGAAAAATAAAAAAGTTGAAAAAAAATAATTTAATTGATTGATTTTTTTGAGAAATGAGGTGGCAGCCTCTTGGCCACGTAGGATTGCTGCAATGTCACTATAGGAGTCAAGTTCGGTTGTTCCCACTGCATGATAACTCGCGGCCTTCCAGACACCCCAAATCTCACCAAATAATTTCCACCTTCTACCCAATTATTTGGGTTATTTTCCCAGTTGAAAGGTACCAACTAACAATGAACTAACCGAACCATTGGCATAGAAGATGTACTACAGTCAAGGTAACTCTGCCTTTGACAAGCAAAACTTGGGACCAGCCCAACGAAGGCCAAAAAATTCATGAGCAGTACATTTCACAAGAGTTACCTTAGTAGTGGAAATGCGGCACTGACTTATGAATTGATGACTTCAGTGGACTACTCAAGAGCACTGCTTACGTACTGTAGACATAATTAAGTTACTTGGTTTTAAAGCAATTTGGGGGTACGCGATCACGGTGCATTGAACGTCAAAGTGTATTTATTAGTGTTGCCGGATCGTTCCATACTTCCATGCCAGTGACAGTCAAGCCTCCATCTCGTCGACTAGCGCGCAGGTACGGTATGATCTGGAAGATATTATCCATCCATCAATTGCTTTCTTTCACTTAACTTATGGGAGGCTTCATCAGATTTCACAGCTGTTTGCCGATCTACATAACTTATAGCCAGACTCAGTCTGCCCGACCACGTCTGATCGAGAGATTTGCCGTCATTGCTGTTCCATGATCGATCGATCGTTGCCAGCTATTAATTAAACTCTCATTAATGCTCAATACATCCGTAGCTAGCAAGATGAAGCGGAACACTCACTTGCAGAGAAGTTAAAACCTTCAGTTAAGTTAAGTTACGGGAAGGTAGAATAGAAGGGTGCCAAAAGTGAACGGCACGATCGAAGCTCTGAAACTGAAGACTGGAATACGTACGTACGTTTTGGGTATTTCCAATGCCAAATATATGTTCGATGCACCGTACACCAATTTAACAAACTGATGTTTGTTAGTATGTTAACTTCAACCCTTCATTCGTAGCAGATTCTTTCTCAGTCTACATTGAAGTAGATCGATGAACTCAAGAGACTTACCTCTACAACGCTTTTTGAATTTTTGTACCAAGAGAACAGAACCATGTACAAAGTGTTTTGAGCACTCATTGTTCCTTCCTGCATTGCGTTACATAGAATTCATACCTGCCGGTATTGCACTCTAAAATTCTTCATTTTCCTACCTGTGTCAAGAATGAGTGTCAGGTTTGTAGGCACAGGAGTTTTAATAATAAAAAAATGCTGTACACAGCCAAAGGGATTTTGCAAAAATATTTGCAAACTCTTACCAAGTTTGAATCCTAGATTTCTTGACCGTTCACCAAAAAAATTATGAGCACTTGAACAAACGATCTGTTGCATGGCACACTTGGGGGATGACCTCAGCCAAGATTCCACATACTTGGGCTCCAAATGCGGGATTGGGTAAATCCATGTTGACATTCTTGAGCCATCCAAGCTGAGAATGGAAGCTGGAAAATCCATTTCCAAACTTTTCTCCATCAATAACTTGAATGTCCAAACAATGACACGTTGAATTGAAGGCTTCAATGCTGCCACTACCGATGTTTTGGCACCTGTTCAAAATGCAGTCATGACTCCGATGTTGTGAAAACCAAACTTGCATAACTTAACTGATCCAATTGCTGTCAGCTCTGTTGGAAATTGGAGAATTGCACAAAAAAAGTCATTCAATCTGCGTTTATCCCACTCAATCTTTTTTTGGCAGATAGTGGTTCAGCAGTAATTATAAGGAAGATGAACTATCTTTAAGACTGGGATAGTGCCATCAGAAGTCATTTTGAACTCAATGACAAGGAGTTTTACTTAATTGATAAGATGTCTTTTGCATTCTGCTATTTTATAACGAATGTAATTAAAATTTTGACTCCAAAGCAGCAGAATGAAAATACGTCTATTCCTGGTATGCAGAAGTTCGGTTGTACAAAAAAATTCACGCATAAATTAAAGTAGCCACAGTAATACAGATGTTCATGATATAGACATTTCTATGTTTTAGCTGGGTCTGGTGTGGAATTGGCCAGCTAAAATCTCAGCAGATTGTTAACGAGATAAAAGAAATCAAATCAAAAGAAAATGAAGATGGTGGCACACCTGGTACCTACTTCTACTAATCAATTTTTTTACAAAAAGAAAATCAATTTTTTTTGGTTGAGTTTTTTCCCCTAGATTTTGAACTCAATTCTTCAACATAAAAAATCCCAAAATATCAAAATCTGTAATTCAGAAAAATTAAGATAAGGAAGATTCAAAGTCTTATAATCCAATCCCATAAAGTGCCAAAAAATCATGTTCTCTTCACTTTAAATGCAAATATCTTGCAATCTACGGAGTCGAAGTTTCTAAAATCTCTTCCATGCATGCATTCATATACCAGTTCTAGTGCAAAATCCTACACTTTGATATTCGAAAAAAACAAATTTTTTTTTACTCTTGCAATAGAAATGGCAGTTTTGAGTGTGTTTTTTATGAAAAAAATGACCTTGCCGGGAACAACTTTAGAGCTTAAAGAAAGACACATTAGTGCGATTCAGAGCAAGGAATGCATACCCCATTTCCTTAGCCATTTGCAGAAGCACTAAGTGGGGTGGTGGAGTTGATGCAACAACTCTCATCTTCAGTGGAGGCAGGTCGTTTTTCTGACTTGGAATTCTTGACATCACTGGATCCAGGTTCTGAATTATTAACTGGGGCATCCAATTGTGGATTCCACGTTAATTTCTTTTGACCACGAGCCACCTGAACTCAAGCCAAACAGAAATCAATTAAAAGGGTCTCTAATCTTGACAGCATAAAGACCATACTGAAGCATTAGAATGAGCATTGCCCAATATTAGTTTTGTCATGTACTTCAACTGTAGTACAGGAGATGCAGAGATTGCACACCCCTTCGCGCCAGCAATGAAGTATTTGAGATTCATTGATATCAGTTTTGTTTACCAGACAGAAACATAACTTAGTGCCCCTACAAGATTGTATTGGCTACTTAGGAACTTACTAAGTTTCCGCAGCTATCCTCATACACAAAGAAGCTGTCATTTGCCTCCAACCCATGGTACTTGATAAAGCCTCCTGCAACAGTCAACAATGTGTCAACGGTTACTAAAAGTACACGATAAATTTTCTTCCCTGTGATGAATGAAGCCTTAAGTTGTCCTGATTAAACCTTTACGTTTCCAAGCTAATTAACACTTCAGGGTTAACACGTGCTAGTCCACCAAATTGGACAAGACCTCGTTTGTTTGTTTCTTATACGCTGTGAATTGCAACCTTCGTTTCTATTGCGAAATGGCTAACTGTTCGAATTGATGAACTCACGGGAGGACACTTCCAGAACTATCTTTTCTCATGGACAGGATTACACCGACAGAACTTCATTAACAAAATTGCTTGAATGTCCGCAGACAGCTACGACTGGTAATAATAATTTTATGAAATTCACAGATAGCTAGGTCAGTGTCTTCCAAGTCTTGTTAGTTGCTCGCGGCTCGACTTGGTTGGCACTGACCTGGTTCATGAACAGGCCGAGTATCATCAATTTCGTTCAATTGTGTGTCATAACTGTACACAAAGATCTTATTAAACACTAGACATTAGGACAGGCATATTAATAGAGTTTGCGTTTGCAAAGTAGTGAAATTGATCGTCAATTTAACGTTGTATGAGGCTCATTGACTCAAAATCACGGCATACTCGACTCTCAATGCATTCCAACTTCAAAAATGTGAGAACCTCGATCATCCCCTTTGTGATAGAAAGAGGAAGGAAGGGATGCATTCACACCAGTGTTTTCCAGCACATACATCCGACTCTTATTGTTGACCCACCACCTGCCCCTCCCAAAGTTCATCAGAATAATGGCACGATTCCCACTTCAATGCCCCACCGAAGCAATTGTAAGAATCTCATCTATGACATACATCGCCAATTTCGTTAAAAAGCGGCGCTGACTATGGGCTCCAAAAGTGTGTCATTCATCTGCACAAAGCTCTTCAAACTCCGTCGGAGAGATGTAGATTTTGTTTCAAGCCACGCGCCATGAAATTAAAGTGCCATGGGATTCTGACACTTTTAATGAAATTGATGTCATCCACTTCTAGTATAACTAAAACAAAGGTTTTGGCTGAAAAACAGTGACATGCTGTCCATTAGTGTCTTAATTTGGGCTAGCATTTTGTGGAACATCATTTTTCTTTTGTTATATTGGTACTATTCAGAGCACAAAACATAACAGTTTTCACTGAGCCTTCTACACACACTTTCGAAGTATGGGGAAAGAAGGAATCTCCTAGTGAAGGTTTTATGAAACTATGCCTCTGAACTCGCATGTATACGAATACGATCCTTCAGAAGTGCCAATGTTGTGTGTTTCCACCAATTTAACGAAACTGACGACCGCAAGGAGCCTTCAGATTCTCGTCACTCATATGAGACGTCGCTTTGGTAACTGGATGCTAAATAAATGTATGAGAATTTCAGGGTTTTGTTCCTCTACACTAGACCAGTATTTTTTTGATCTCATTAACAAGATTAAGCATGTTGTTGGAGGAGCACGTACTTGTAATGGAAGAACCAGCTTTTGGAAACGCTATAATCTTTCATTTCCAGCTGCTTGCCCTTGGTGTCTATTGAGGGAAGTTGACCTTCAGCGTCTTTCTGCACAAAGTTATAAAAGTAACAAGGGGAAGTGAGACAGGGGAATTACTATAAAATCGCCTCTCTGTTTAAAAAATTTTTTTTTTTTTAAAGGAATGTTGCAAATTCCCGCTACGGTGAAGGAGGGGATGCTGAGTTTAAACCCATAATTGACCATTTTGTTCAATTGGCGCAATTCTGGGTGCAAAAAAACTGTGACATTCATTTACACTAAGCTCTAAAAACTAGAACTAGTACAGACTGATTTAGGTTTCTTCCTGAAAAGTGCCAAAGCTGTGTGGAATTCACTCAATTGTTACGAAATTGACGTCCACGCAAATGAAATAATTTTTACTGGATAAGGTTTGGTATGTACTCTGATCTGTGATTGAATGACCTAGAATGCAGGCTTCCACAAGTGGTGAATTTGTTTTTTTCTGAAATAGGTATGAGTGCTACGGTGTGGCAGAAAGTGTTGGCACATTTCCACGAGGACACTGTGTTTCGTCCACTGTGACAACTTGGAGTGCATCTTGAGCATTGGTATTTGTACCTACGTAAAAAGAAAAAAGATGCCTCTCAAGTTGTAATGAAGTGTTCCAATCCAGTAAAGATGCTGTTAGGTCTAGCTAGGACAAAATAGGCACCTAGCACGAACTTCACCCTGAGTGTCAGTAACGCTGCAGGTGAGCCCGAAAGTGCAAAAAGTGGCAGACGGATGACTTTCCATAGCAGTGAGAGTACTACTAGAAATGAAGATAAAAGCAGTCCAATATTCGTTCCAAAATCAGATCATTTTGGAGTGATCCTAGGCCGGCGTCCTTCCAAACAATTCAAAGAGCACCTGAAACATGACATTTCACTAGACTGTAGCCCTAGCATTTTGGAATCCAAGTGAGGTCACCATTATCCGGACCGACAAAGATTCCAGTAGCCAATAAGAGATGAACTTCTAAAAAATTTCAGCAGTCACCGCCCATGTTCTTGGACCCATTCCGATTGGAACTTGATATTTTCTCGTATATTAATCTTAGCATGATGCGTTGGGTACCTTTCCCATATACTCCTCACGAATACCGGACGGCACTAAAGAATATTATAATTATGACATCCTAGTTTGCCACTCGCATGTATTTGAGTAGAGATGGTTGAGTACAAAATTCTTGCCTTGGGGAGAACGATTCTGCCCAGCTCTCCGACGTCAGACACACTCATCACCTTGCGCAACAAGTATCGCAATGGCGCTATCCATGGCCCATCCACCTGCACAAAGTAATGACGCCTCAGTTGTTTAAATTCCTGTATCAATATTGTCCACGTGAAAATAATGTTGAAGCTCATCACTCAGGTCATCAAACCTTCGGAAGAGAGCTAGGGTGTTAAGCATTCAGAATCCATCAAAAGGGACCAATTCTCTTTTCCTATTCTGGTCCCTGATACCAACATAAACTCAAACCAATTAGCTTCCAATAGGTTTGACTTCAATTAGCAAGTAGCGTGAACGTAAACATGACATGGCTCCATGTCTGTGGCCACTGATCTTTCACATGGCCATTAACTGTCTCAAGGACTGCCGTTTCACGTTACTTTACAGTGTTGTCAACTAGAAAGTTTTCTGCCACTGTCTAATTTAATTTCTCGCCGTTCCTAATGCAAAAGCAGCTGAGAAACTTCTGATATCATACTCGTCAGAGAAACAAGGATAATTAATTAATCTCCCTGTGCAGCTTGAATGGAACGGAGTAGACTGTCTAGCTTCTGGCCCTGGCCCGGCCTTCAATGTGCTCTACAACCCGGACTAGCTAGCTACAATCTCTAGAAGCTTCGAATGCTTGCACAAGAAAGCACCCAATACTTTAGGTGATCGAGAAAATGATTTGATCAAAACAGAGGTTGGCTCGCTGTTGTAGTTGCTGAAAGTCACAGCTAGATATTAACAGATTTACCTTTCGTAAACTCTTTTGAAGAACCTCCAATGTAAGCAAAAGTACTGTACACGCAGTTTGGCTACATTGTTCCGTTACAACGCGTGAAAAGAGCGCTCCATAGCAACAGACATGGTCTAATTCCGCACCCAAGTACCTGATCAATTTCAGAATGCGGTCGCTTGAGAGGATTTGCAGCGGGAGCGCCAGCACGCAACGGCGCGTCAGATGTGACGGCGGGCGTAACGGACGTCGTCATGGACGTGACCTTACCGACAGATTTTGTCGAGGCGAACCGGTCTATGACGGCGCGCGAGACGCGCGACTCGCACATGTCGAGCTCCTTGTCCAGAAACGCACGACTAATAAATTCCGAAGAAGGGTCACACCACTTGTGGTGAAGATCGCGTCCCCAACTTGGACTCTGATCTGTTCTCCAACTCCATTTCCACCCTGGCTGACCAAACGCCGCTGCTCCAGGGACGACAGGGAGGCTGTATCCTCGCAAGCTCCCGGCTGGCTTTCCTGCTTGCGGACATGGCCCTGCTTCCTGCAGCAACCCGCGTGAGGGTTTGAGCGCCCTCCAAATGTCAGATCTCGATCTTTCCGTCCTCGCCGACACGATCTTCCCGTTCACTACATCCATGTCCGGCCAAAAAATCTCAAATAAAAAAATAAATCTCAGCAACCCAGGAGTCGCAAGAGTCTGGTCTGATCGAGCTCTCGCTCGCTCGCTCAATAATCAATATGTGTATACATATATGCCAACCCCTCTGATCAATTCTCCATCAGCAAGGAACGGGCCAATAATTTTATACACAACGACGTCGCGCGCTTGATTCAAACGAAAGCAGAAAACATGCATGCATTTCAGGTTCTCGCAAGGAGGATTGGAATACGTGTTCTAGAAATCGATGTAGAAACGTGGGCAGTGAGAACAACGTGCGTGGTCACTGTACTTATATATACCAAGCGGATTCCGGCCAGAGTAAAGATTGATCAGTAAGACATAAAATATGATCAGCGAACTCGATCGAGAGAGGAAACTCTAGACGTTTTGCAACACGGAGCTATGGAGCTAGCTACGTGTAGTGAAGCGGAGCTGCAAAACGCTGGTGCTACTGCGAGATAATAGTGATTGAAGACTTGTGACAACAAGCTACCTGCAAAAAAAAAAGATCAGTGTTAAACTGGAAGCAAGCAAGCAACGGCGGAGGCAGGTTCAGTAGCTAATTAAGCTTAGCTTAGAAACGTTCACGAGCTGTCAGTGGGAAGTGGGCATCTCCTATTCGTCTGCGAAATCGTTGTCGTTCAGTTGCTGTTGTATAGTACTCCCCTCCTCATTACTTCTACTATAGCGTAGTAATGCCCGTCTTATTTCTATATTATTGTTCCGCCACTGGCGCCCCTGGATCTCACTCCTGACATACGCCTGCACCTGGATAGACTACGGGAGTCAGGCGCCGCCGTACGTCAACAGGGCACAATTGCGAATCGATTAGGCGTGGTGATCTTCATAATTTGCTTAATTAAGCTTAGCTAAAAAAAACACGCTTAAACCGACACTCGAAAACAACATTGTGGTTTTGCAGCTCTTTAAAAAAATGGCAGAAGTATTGTTCTATGTTAATTAGCTTCATTTGCGAACTCTGGTTGTAACCGAATATTACTGAATTTGAGCTAGTGGGACTGACCTTTTTGTTCGGTTGGACCCACAGTATGTGGAATCTGCAACACGTTGTCTGCAAGGATACGGCATTGGAATCCCACTTGGCAATGGTGCTTTCATTTCTTTAGTTAGTATATTGGAATCCCAATGTTGTTGCTTTTTTTAATGCTGAAATTTCAACAACTTGTTCAATAGGAGGTTTGTGCCGCTTCTTTTCGATCTGCGGGGGAAGATTCAGTGGCAGAAGGTTTTTAGTGGTATCTAATTATACTGTGGCAGGGCTGAAATGTCTCCGAAAAGTTGACTATATCCTTGAAGGTCGAAGGCAGGGGTTTTTTTTGGGCGAAATTTCGCTCAACTGTCAGAAATCTGACCTCTCTGGTTTCATCCCTCCAAAAATTGGCCTCTACAGTAAAGCCAACACAGGGACACATGTCCAAAAAAAAACGCTGGTCGAAGCTAAGCTATGAAGGTTTCCAGTTCGTAAAAAGTTGTCATCTTTAATGTTGTGAGAGGCTCCTAATAATTGCATTGGGAAGTGTGGCGGCCATGTTCTTGCACAGTCCACCTCATTTTCTAACCTTGGGCAAGCAAGCAACGAGCCCCATGCCCTGCTTTTCAAGCAGATTTTCGATTCCTCTTTCGGCAAGCAACAAGACCCGTACCCTGCCTGAAGCAGATTTTTTATTCCTCTTTTGGGCTGCCCTGTAGACAGACATTCACGTGAATTTTCTCGTTTCTTAGGGTTAAAATAATAATGGTGGAATCCACCAATTCGATTGGCAACATAGTATTCTACAGAACCTCATCACCAACCTTACCAGGATATTTTGCACAGAATATGCTTCGGTCACTTGGAACCAATCTAGACAGTAGCCGGTAGTCCTTGACGGAGTTCTCGAAATTTTCAGTACGTTACGTTACGTTACGTTACGTTACATCTCCCCTGGTTTGGTAAAAGAGACGGTGACCAGCCTGTTGTGAGGAGTTTGTTTGTATCATACGGTAGCCAGGTATCAAAGTGGTTATTTTGTTATGCACCAAATCTAATGTTTGAATCTATAAAGATTTGGTGTGTAAGATGTTTTCCCAACTTCCAATCCCATGCAAAATACAGGAGCACTGACCCTTTCAGTTGACTGACTCACCACAGTAATAAGCTTAAGTTCAATGTTGTTGTTTTGTTTTTTGGAAACAATTGAAACGGATTACGAAGTTATAATGTTAAGTTATATCTCCTAATCCACGTCAAAGTTGAGACGTTGAGACGGCATGTCAGAGTATTAGAAATAAGGAATATTAGGAGAACAAGGAATGAAGGCCAACTTAAGCTTACTTGGGACAAGCACAAGCAAGTGCACTCAATTTGGTGAAGACTGAAAACCTAGACTGCAGCCTTTTGTGGAACTGATGTAAGTTGCTGCATCTGACTTCGTTTTTGCAGCCATCTGTGAGCTCTTTCCAAAGTAGCATCAGTGAGCTTCCATCCATTGATTATTTCAGAGTAACTTATAAGTAAAAAAAAATGGATTTAGTGTCACATGGTATGTCCTGTCACGTAGAGAACTTTTACAAGTGCCTGACACAATAATTTGTAAGTATCTTCGATTTTGGACACTATTTGTAAACATCTTTGGCTTTGGACAAAAAGATGTCCCAATGTTGAATTGTGTAGGTCTTGGAAATTCCATAGTCGATGACAAGTCTTGCACACCCAAGTGCACATAAGTACACATTTGTGTGCATTTGTGCAAAACACACTTGCATAAGAACATAGTCCTATAAAAGCAAGTGAACCAGACTAGCAAAATTTGAAGTTGTAAAAAGGTACTTTTTTTAACTTTTTACAATTTCACACTAGAATAGAAACTAGACTTGATAAAATACATTTCGTGAGTTGAGCTCAATTTCGAAGAGATCATTTTATCTTTGAAATGAATATCAAGTACAAGGAACTAGAAGTTGTCAAAATACTATAAACTTAAACCCTAAATCCTAAGAACATTGCCACACTTACTCTCTAAATTAGACTTGCCAAAAACTCTAGTCGAACTTCAATCATTTGTTCGGGCCCTTCCACTTGCCTATATATACTCCACTCTTGCTCTCTATTTCCAATGTGCCAAAGTGCTATTTATGCACTATTCATATACTATTCACCTAGTCAAAGCCCACCCCATCATATTCATGTCGGACTTGTCCAATGAATTAATATGGGATCTAAAAGATTTAAATAGTGAATGCAAAATTTGTAGGCAAGGCAAAAGCCAATGAATAACACTCCAAAATGTTGTGTCATGTTCATTTTTTGGAATGACCAACCACTTCTTTCTAGTTCCTTGTACAAGAGTAGGACACCATTTCCAACTTGGGTATATGAAAAGCTTTCTTGGACATCTCTACTTGTTGTGCAAGGGAGACAATTTACTCTAAATGATCAATTCTAAAACATTGGGTCAACTAGTAGAAAACTTAGGAATTTTGACAGAATTATGTTGATTTGGTTGCATTGTCTCGGTCACTGTTTTGTTGATTTCAACATAAATCTGTAATAGAGTTGCGTTGAAATCAATAGAACAGTGACCGGGACAACACAACCAAATCAACAAAATTCTATCAAAATTCCTAAGTTTTCTACTAGTGAAAATCGTTGGTCATCGTGAAAATTGGCCTTTTTGTTACTATGTGAATCATCTAATTAAATAACAACCAAAAGCACTCATTGGAGGTCAAACTACAAACTCTACCAAAAAAACTTCCCATTTTACACAAAATTTCAAGAATAAACATATGCACTTCTCTCTTACATAGAAAATTTTTCTATCATCCATCAAACACTTTAAGACTACACCATTATTACAAAGTTAATGCACCTTCTTCTTCTAATTAATTATAGAAGAGTCAATAATTACATATTATGGAAATTTTCAACATCGTTAGTTGCCGAAATGCATTCAAGCAACTCCCCCCAAACAATTGGATAAATGAAAAAGTACTTGTTTTGGGGTCCTCAAAATCATTTGTCGGTTTTGAAGAATTATTATTATCATCATTATCATTATTATATTTCCTTCTCCCTCTTTCTCTCTTTTACACAAATGTGACAGAAGTTTATTGTTTTAAAAATAAAATAAAAAATTATAAACCAATGAAACGAAATTTCATTGCAGAAGTCATTTGAAGGCGGTGATGGTCTGATCAGCTGATGGAGTCCCTATCAATGTAATAATAAGTTAGATGGCAAGAATGTTTTTCACTGATGACGTACCTTTCAGTTAGGTCAGGTCAGGTCAGAAATTAATTCTTATTCATTCAACTGACATGATCTCAGGTTCTACAGACCACTGACATCATCCTGACTGCACTGATTCAGTTTGTCGTTCCAGAGTGTGTGACACTAATTTATCACGGTCACATTAATTAAATATTTGTAACATATTTAAACCATTGCAGACGAGACAGACAGGCGGAAATACTGTACTGTACAGGTATTTCAGTTTATAACTTTATGTACTGGTCTCCAGAAATTTGTTTTCGAAAAACAAGTAAACAGGTTGTAAGGTAAGAGGTCTATAATAAAAGCGCCCATTTAAGTGACAGCTGGAAATTAATTTGTGGAGGATAGACTTCTCAAATTTTATTTTTCAGTAAATTTTTTTTATTGAAAGACAAATGAAATTGGCATTGAACCCAAGTCGTTTCATATTTTTTGGAGCTTCGTCGAATTAGTAATGAATTTTTGAAGTTGAAACGCATGCGGGGTCAGTGTAAGCCTGTCCACCTCTTGAAATGTACACTATCTGTACATTGTTGGTGCAATGAAGAAGCGAAATGTACAAATAGTGTTTATTTCAGAAGGTGGACACTTTTAGAGCCCAAGCACTTTACCCGCCTCGCTACCTTAGTGATAGGAAGTGTGCAAGTGATGTTAGCCTTGGAAGGATGGCCTATGACCACTAATTTCAAGCCTCACTATCCATCTCAGACTCTGTTTGCTGCCACTTTGCAATTAGATATGAATGAATAATTTTACATTTATTTTTTAGAGATGAAATCAAATGTCTATAATAATTCGTAAATTTTCAAATTTTTGGAGGGGGATTTGCCCATAACATTGTTAACCATTTGTTCCCCCCAAAAGTGGGAGCCCCTAAGTGTTGAATCTTGCAAAATTACTATTGTGACTCGGACTCAATAGCCATTGAGACTCCCCTATGCACATTGTTCCTCCCTATACTTTCTTTTTCAAACCCAATGCTTCACTACCAACTCACATTAACTCCATCCCAAAGTTGCAAGTGTCTAGACAATAGTGTTGATCACATTATAATTTAATTACCGGCCTAGAATCCAAGGAAGCATTATCCCTCCTACATGGGGATGGGATTAAAGCAATTAAGAATGTTATGCGAAATTATTGTGAATTTTTTAGGAAATAAAACATTAGAGGAGTTTTCGGACCCTTGGAGGGCCGTTTCAAGCAGCTGCGGGGGAACTGTCCCCTGCAGTTTTCGGGGAACGGCTGTTCCCGATAAAAAAAATTAAAAAAATTAAAAAAAAAAAAAAAAGTTTTACTCTTGAAATGCAAAAAAAAAACAGAAAAAAAAAATTCATTTTTTTTTTGAAATTTTTTGAAATTTTTTTCCGACGTGGAAGTCGCCATTCCACGTCTGCAAGCTACTGCGGCTCCCTGCGAACCAGTTCCCGCAGTCTGGGAACTCACAGCCCTCCAGGGGGCTGAAATCTCCTCTAATGTAAGAAAAATTCATATCCAATACAAAATATACTCGAAAAATCTGAAATTTCACCATAGATGTATACTATAGTTTACAACATCATGGTGTAAACCAAATTACAATATTATTAGAAAATTAGAAAATCAATAAACCATGGTTCTCAACCTGATATTCATATTGCTATAAGATATTGAAATTTATAATTTTTCAAAATTTACAATTGGAATATAAATTACACTTGATAAGCTTTGTTCATTGATTGAACTCAAATTCAAAAAATATCATTTTTAAGGCTAAATTCACATTGAGAGTAAATAGCAAGACATGGCCAAAAAACACTACAAGGGTGATCTAGAGTGGATTAAGCGTCTTCTTCTTTACAAAAGTCAATGATACCATAATTAGAGAATTTGCAATACTATTCATTGAAAATGTATTCAAGAAATTTCCAAAAAAATATTAGATGAAAAAACATGTTTTCCATTCTATAGTCTTAGGGGAAGTCATCCAATATACACTTAGTGTCTACAACAACGTTATAGGATTAAACAATAAATCTAGTATTTTTGTTATCAACTTCAAATTTCAATTTTGTACTCAAAATCCCTTGCACATATTGTGTCATTGATTTTAAGACCAATCTGCAATTGCTAAGAAGATCAAAATACAATCCTTGGAGTTGAGACTTTGAAGCACTTCAGTAATAATATTAATCCCTGAGAGAGTCGATATTTATAAGGTAGCCACTAGGAATGTTTTCAAGAGATTATCGTGGGAGTTACAAGAAAAGCCAATGAAGTACATCCAAGTATGTTGGGAAAGCAAAGCAAATTTTGTCCATTCTTCAATGATATAACTAGCATAGTTATGAGAAGCTTCATTGTTGTACACTCAAATACTCACCAATGGTCAAAGTTTAAAAAAAAATAACATAGAATTGTATTAAATCACACTTTTTTCACACTTTTTTTCAAAAATTGGTGACAATTTCAAATCTTCACCAATAAATTTTTAATTTGACCTATAGAAGATATGTGATGTCATTGTTTAATCCCTAAAGGATCATTGTTCACACAGTCCTTCATTCACATAGTCCTTCTAAATTGTATAAGAAATAGAGGATTTTAAAAAAAAAAAATTCCAATTTTATTTTTTGTAACCTTGTAAAGCATCAATATATCTTTCATTCCATTGTTTGGATTTCCAAGTTTCAAAATTATGTGACAATTCAAAATCCATTGTGAATTTTTTTCCCCCACAATCAATGGTCAAAGGCATCTGAAATTGTTAGTCACAAGGGAAAAAAAAAAAAAAAAAAAACTTTCCCTTCAAATGCTTATATCTTTCAATCCCTACAGTCAAATGTCATGAAATTTTTACCACTCCTTCTTCTTCTACCAGTCTACTACAAGATCCTACAGTTAGACTTTCAAAAAAACTTAACATTTTGTTGAAAATTTTGATGAATGCAGCAGTGGGGGCAGTTTTGAGTATTTTTTTTCACACAGAAAAGTGGCCTCAAGTGGTCCGTCCCTTTCAGATCGGTCACAACAAGAAATTTCATTCATCCATTCACTTGTCTAATACTACTACTGTATTTATTTGAGTGAGTCCGCATACGGCCTTTACAGATATTTTATTCGATTACAGATATTTTTGAAGTTCGACTGCATGGTGTTTGTGTCCTTCACGAGGCAGACTGACTGAACCCATTTCCAGGGTGGTGGCGTGGCCTGGTCTGTCCTGTCAAGCAGAGTGAGATCGTGGTGGAAATGATGGTGGAAAATTGGGCTCACATGGCTGGGCAGCCTCCGCAGCCTCAGCATGCCTCAGCATGGCTGAGCATGGCTGAGCATGGCTGAGCATGGCTGAGCATGGCTGAGCATGGCTGAGCATGGCTGAGCTCCAGCAAAAGCTACAAAAACAAAAAACGGAACACAACTTATCCATAACTCGCACAAGCGGAACCAGAAGGTCAAGATTCCACTCTGCCAAACAGAATCCGGGTCAGAAAGTGTTGGGGAAGAAGAACTCAGTGGCGGCTAAGCTTTACCTTACCTTACCTCTCACTTTCAAACTTATTAAAAAGTTAGCTGCCGCTGGAATTGGGGAGAAAAAACAACAACTAAGGTAACATGCTCTAAAAGCGCCCATTAACGGGATGTTCCGCCTTTTTCATATGCTTATGGAGACCGTAAGAATTTTGGATTTTTTTTTCAGAGAAAGACAAATGAATTCGCCAGAGAACCCAAGTGGTTTCGTAATTTTCCAAGCATTTTTGAATTACTTATGGATTTTTAAAGATTTCAGGTGTAGGCACCCTATTTGTGACCATAGGTCTCCCAAAATGCGTTCACTTGCAACTTGTAAAGAAATTTGCAGAAATTAAAGACAATGATTGGCTCTTACAATAGAAAAACAATTTTTTCTTCATGCATTCAATTGCTAAAGTGGTCCATTTAAAGATCACCCCATCTCCATTTTCCACCTAAAAATAGGGGCGGTTTGAAGAAAATGGGCGCATTTAGAGCATGTTACCTTACCATAGGTGAACTATCCCATTATGGGCAAAAAGGGAGCAAGCCCATCAACCCTTTTGGGGGGGTCAAAATGGAGCCAAAATGCACCATTTCATAGTGAAAATCTTTTTTTCGCTACAAAAGTTTCAATCCAATTTAAAATATGGATGAAATTGTCAGATTTGGATGAAAAAGTATATGAATTTAATTGGAAAGTGTTTTATGGTACAAGAGATGGATGTACAAAGAAATAAAATGCTTCACTAAATTTTAAGTAATCACCATCCTGGTACTTTCTCAAAAAGAAAAGAAAAGGGCTAAAGCCCATTGTGGGCAAAATTGTACTAAATTTAGTGGTGTACATTCAAGTTCTGAAATCAGGTATACCACCATTACAATTTTGTCCACTATGGGCTTGCTCCCATTTTGCTCGTAATGGAATAGTTTACCTTAAACTAAGGTAACTCTACCTACGACATGCAAAACTTGGGACCAACCTAATGCAGGCAAAAAAATTCATGAGCAGTACATGTGTCATGTGAAATATAGTGTGCTCATGAATTTTTTGGCCTTCATTGGGCTGGTCCCAAGTATTGCCTGTTATAGGCAGAGTTGCCTTAGTTGCAATTGGAAAACATCGGTAATAGACCACTGAAAAATAGAATTAAGGGAGAAGTAAGGTAAATTATGCCATTATGGATAGAATGGGAGCAAATCCATTGAGGGCTGAATTATGTTAGTGGTATACATTTCAGAACTTGACTATACACCACCATTACAATTTTGTTCACAATGGGTTTGCTCCCATTCTATCTGTAATGGGGTAGTTACCTTGCCTATTCTTGATAACTTAACCCATAACCTATAACTGACGTTGAGGACGTTTTCTGGCTGATAAATGACAATGAATCTCTCCATGTGGGACATAAGTGCAACTATTCACCCTCCAAATTTTGTGTGAAAAGGGAAGGTCTTCTATAATAGTTTGACTTCTAATGAGTGCTTTTGCATTATTTTAAGCCAACAATTCACATGGTTTCAAAACAACTGATTTCTACAGTGACCAATTCATCATTTAAGGGTTAAAGGACGAAAGGATGATCTTGGAAATCATCTCTTTTCATTATCGTTTGAATCATGGGCTCAAGAAATAGCAAAAACATTCATTGGAAGTCAAACTATTGTAGAAGACGTTCCTTTTTCACTACAAAATTTCGAGGGTGAATAGTTGCACCTCAATTCTACTAGAAGGATTCCCTATCATCCATCAGATGCCAAACATCTATGTCGATGTTTAAGGGTTAAGTGTTTTAGCCTGTGTGACATGAAAAAATTATTGAGAACTTAAATTCAATGTGTGCAAACATGAGGATGAGGAAAAATGCAAAAAAAAAAGAATTTTATCCTCAATAATGAATATTTTATTCAATATAAATGTAGATTTTTCAATCAGACCTGTTAGGGTTTCATAGACTCACCTATTTTAGTTAGCTTTGACACTTCTTCCTATGCAAGGAGGAAAGAGAGATGAATGGACAAGAAGGTACATATAGAGAATCTTTTTTCAACGAATAGTGCATCCAATTGTTGTTCACAATAGGTCACCCTAAAAAACCATCACATGGATGTTGTCCAAAATACGGTAGGTACTTCTACCATAATTGTAAAGTGTATGAGTGAATTGAAGGACCACAAGCTAGAGTTTGAAAAAAACTTCTAGTAGAAGTACCTATTTCGGACACCCCTCTGTGATGGCTTTTTAGAGTGACCTATTGTGGACAATAGTTGGATGCACTATTCATTGAGAAAGATTCAGTGTTTGTACCTTCTCATCCACTCGATCATCTCTCTTCCTTCCTTGCATGGGGAGAAGTGCCAAAGATAACCGAAATAGGTGAATCTATGAGACTGGAATGATCTAAATGAAACATCTACATTTATATTGAATGAAATATTCATTCTTGACATAAAACATAAAAAATTGCATTCTTCCTCGTCCTTATGTTTGTACACATTGAGCTCAATTTTTAACGAATTTTCCATATCCTACAAGCTAAAATGCTGAAGTTATCAAGAATAGGTATTTCTACCATAACACAACATGAAACTCTTAGAAGCACACAAATTGGAGACTAATGCCACAGTTTGGTGTTTTGTTTCTTTTGTACTATTTGTAGTTAAACCTTCTTTTGACACCCCTATTACAAATTGGGGAGATCTTTATAATAAACTCTAATATCTATAAAATTTCTATTTAGAGTAAAAAATAGAGAAAATAACTGGACTTGATACTTGAAAAAAACAATTCAATGTAGAAATTAAAGGAAAATAGTTGGTAAAATTCAAAAATATCTTAAACATTGATCTGCGTTATTCTACAGTACATATCATGTACACTTTTTGCACTTGAATATGGGTATCTAAAGAAACATACTTACTATCAATACCAATCAACTCAAACTTCTATTTGTGTAAAAAATAGATTACAATAGAAAAAATTATACATGGATTACTATAGGATATTGACTCAAGTCTTATTTCAAATATAAATATCCTCAAATGATATCACATCATAATATTGACCAATTGTAGAAGGGTTTTTTTCAACTTTAAGAGAGCCCAAAAGATGAAGTGGGCTAACTCCCCTAGTTTGCTTATATAAAGAATTATTCTTTGCTTTGAGCCTATATTTGAGGGACTTCAAGAGTATTTGAGGGCCCTATAAATAATATTCAAATATTCTCTTCGGTTATTATAAGTGTTAGCAAAAATTAAGTAAAACAATAAAATTTGAATTTTTTTGGAAATTACCACCAAAACTATATCTCTAGTAGAGTCTAACTTTAATATATATTATTACAACAAATTATGTGATATAGTGAGTAGGGTGCATAAAGGAATGGTAGTGGGCATGAAGGCTCATTAAATGTTTACTTATGGTTGTTATATTTTTAGTGTTTTGGTATTTCAGTGCCTATTTGAGTCATTCAAAGAATTTTATACAATGTGGATTATAATTGGTATATTTTGGCAAGAATAATTATCATTGCATCCTTACGATTATGGTACAACGTATCACCCTAAGACTGATGGTCAAACGGAACAAACTAATCGAACTCTTGAAGATATGCTTAGGATGTATGTTGGTAAAAAACAACATTCATGAGATAAATGGCTACATTTGGTACAATTCTCTTATAATAATACAACTCATAGCAATAAATGACTCCAATTTCTCTATCAACTCCTACTCAAAAGTTGAAATTGTAAATCAAATGATAAGGGATATGAATGAAGTCATTGAATCTGTAAAGTTGAGTATAAAAAGTGCTCAAGATAGAGCTAAATATTACGTTGATAAGAAAAGGAGTCATTGTGAATTTGAAGTAGGTGATAAAGTGTTTTTGAAAGTTACACCTAAACGGTCAGGATTGAAGCTTGGTAAATCAAAGAAATTATCTCTTCAATTTTGCGGTCCATTTGAAATTATCAAACGTATAGGACTAGTAGCTTATGAATTGAACTTGCCTAGCAATTGAAAAATTCACAATGTTTTTCATGTGAGTTAATTGCAAAAATATGTTTATGATCCTAGCCATGTGCTTCCGGAGCTTCCTAAAGTTGCTCTTGAAGGAGCATTACTTGCGGAACCTGAG
The DNA here is from genome assembly GCA_947034895.1 of Rhytidiadelphus loreus. Lineage (NCBI taxonomy): Eukaryota > Viridiplantae > Streptophyta > Bryopsida > Hypnales > Hylocomiaceae > Rhytidiadelphus > Rhytidiadelphus loreus. The sequence goes on from OX344761.1 coordinate 20,280,021, forward strand.
GAGATACTAAAAGTTGATATGGAGCATCTACGGAATAAATCATTCCGAAGGTTGTTGATAAAGTGGAAGGATTATCCTGAAGATGAAGCCTCTTGGAAAAGGGAGGTTGACTTTCAAAAAGATTACCCTAATTTTGTCATTGAGGACAATGACTAATCAACACCTTTGATGGATGAATGCATTGATGGATGAAAGATTTATGATGATTGTGTCATGACGTTATGCATTGATGGAGGAACTAATCCATGATGAATTGTGTAGTGGATAAGCAGAGATTGCTTAGAGATAGATATCTTTCAATGGTGGATTTATGCAATGGAGTTAGACAACTCTACTTGAATGACTAGTGCACTAGACTCTGATTGGAGAAGTATAAATAGGACTTTTACTTTAGTAGATGGTTCTAGATAGAATAAAGAATAGAAAGCTAAAGTTAGAAAAAGAAGTCCTAGTTTATCTTAAGAACTAATAGTCTTATTGATAGTTAATCTCTATTATATAAGATGGAGCTTGGGGGTGAGGAGGCTCTCTTTGGAAATGGTTTTTTCTCTATGTCGGGTGGTTTGAGCTCCTTGTAAAGCATTCTTGTTAATAAGAGTGTTTGATAAGTATATTTTGTGTTTGTAATTGGAGTTCATTGTTAGAGGTCCGTAACAAAATGCCAACCCCATCTGAAAATTACAAAAGATGCAATTGTGCCATTTCCCCCCCTCCAAAATTGACAACTACTGATTTTAAAACAAAAAAATCCCTGCCCTCCAATGTCATTGATCTTGAATATATAATACGGGATATTAGATACGGGATATGGAATACGAGATACAAGATGTAGATACAAGTATAGTACAAAAGATGGATACGGGGGATTGATATGGGACACATCCCATATCAAGTGCCAACCCCACCTGAAAATTACAAAAGGGTGAGATGGGGGTACTTGAAATTTTTTTTTTTTTTTTTTTCTCACCAAGGGAAGGGAGGGTAGGGGGGGGGGGGGGGAGAATGAATAAATAAATAAATCTAATTTTTTTTTGAGGTCATTGTGACATTGTCACAATGACAATGACAATGACAATGAGCTCAAAAGAGGCAGTAACTGCCTTTAACGATATTGCTTGAATTTTTTTTGTATTCTCTATTTTTTTTAAATTAATATTATATTAATAGATTTTATTAAATATTCTTTTATTACTTGAAAAAATTAATATTGTTTTAACATATGTTGTTATTGATAAAATATTCCTTATAAATTATTTATATTTAAAAAAATACAATCATTTGTGTTTTTATAATTTAAAAAAAAAAATACAACATATAATAACTAAATTTAGCATACTAATGGTAATTTGACTTAAAGGATATAGTCAAACGTCTTTTCATTGTAAGAACCAATCATTGCTAGAAAAAACTTCATGCTATTCTTCATTGCAAGTTGTAATTTAAGAAAAATTTCAAATTGATTGAATTATTTTTTTGTTATATTTAGCAATTCATCTTCATTTTTTGTTACAAAAATTATACTAATGAAAAAAAAATTGTAAAGCAAACTGTATATTTCACAATTATGTACATCATGAACTCTAGTCTTTCAAGAAAAAGATTGAAATAAAAAATGAATTATATGGTTGTGAAATATAAATTGAATGCATTATCCAATTGAACAAATGTTTCAAATGCAAGGACATTAAGATGTATCAATGGTTGAGAGCTCAAAAAATGAAGTGACCTAACTCCCTTAGCAAGTTCACAATAAAGAATTATTCTTTGCTTTGAGCCTACATTTGAGGATCTTCAATAGTATTATGGGGACCCATGTACAATCAGGTATTGAAAGCTTACAACTGGCTAATTTGTACCATTCACATTTTTTTCACAATGTGCAATATAATTGGTATACTTTGATAAGCATAATTATCATGCATCCTTATACAATCCTAATTTCAGTTTCAAAAAACCAAAACTCCATTTCCAATGAATTTTTAAAGTTCATTTTTATGGTTTTATATAATATTTCATTGATAACCATAGGTGATGAACTTTTTTACTTTGATTTCTTAGATATGTGGGGAACATCCATACACACCTCTTTCCTTCAACAAGCATCTCCAAAAAAAATTCACAGTTCCTTCTACATAGATTTCCATGTCTGAGTGACAATGCCTGAAATGTTGTAAAATAGATCTCTTTTTTATTATTTGATTTTTCTATTTGCACCTCACATGGTAACTAATTTCATACATTTGAACATAATAGTACAATTACTTTGCCAAAATCAAGTTAAAATATAGAGATATCCATTTCTTCAAAGTTTGGTCATACAACACTTTTCATTGAACTCTTCATTGATCATATGTTTGTTACTTAAGGGTTTGTTTTTTAATATGAAAGATGTGAGTATGGATGTTCCCTACGTATCCATGCAATAGAATTAAAAAAATATCATCACCAATTGTATTCAATAAAATATTAGGCAAGTTCACAAAAAATGACCTTAGAAATTCACCAAAAATGGAATTTTGCTTTCTAAAACTGAAATTTGGTATGCTTGATTGGGATTGGGTAAGAATTGAGTGATAATTATGCAAGGCAAAAAAAGTAATTTTATTCTATATTATGTACTGTACACATTCCAAAATAGGTTCAATCAGTTAGTACACCTCACACTTGTATAATTACAATAAACTCAGTTAAATTATGAGGTGATTTTGGAATTTTGTTAAAAATGTGAAGTGCACTAATATGCAAGTTCACAATATTTTAGATATTGTGAGTAGAGTATGGTGTACATTATTTTTCATAGTATTTCAATTAGTATGATTGTTGTCCAACGTTCATCAACTTTTATGTCGGTTTTCATTCAACTTTCATTTATTAAAACCCTAATTCATTGTATTGTTTTGAAGTCAAAAATTAGTTCAAAATATGTGTATCCAAAGCAAACGTAAAGTCTTCGTCTACATTTATTCTTTAACAAATTCAACTATAGGATCCTTTAGTTAACTTATTCAAGTACATCTTCCAAAAATTTCATGTTAAAAATCCCCATTCATTACAAGTTTGATATGCCTAAATTTCAAAAAAATAGTTTTTCTAGTCCTTCTCAAAGGAGAAGTTTTGTCTTTCAACATTTCTAAGAAAAAGAACAAATGTCTCATAAATTGTGTGTTTTAGTCAATATGTTAGAAAATGGGTTGAGAATACATGAAAAAAAAATTTACACAACAAAACTTTCATATTCATCTTCTAAAATTGTACAGTGGAAGGTGGTACAAGATGAATGAAAATTATGAATCGCTAATAAGTTTTACAAAATACTAAAAATTATCAATTTGAATGGTGAGAATTTTAATTAATTTTTTTATTTCAAAAATTTAGAAATTGATTCCAAAGAACAACTTTATATGATTTTCTAACTCTTCATAACTTTCATCTCAATATTTGGAATTGAGTAGTTCAAATATTTTTGATTAGGCGTCAAGCTATAAGATCAAATAAAATTAATAAATATATTTTAAGAATATATTTTTAGCTGCCCATTTTGACTTTGAAATAAAAAAGCTTATAATTTTTGCAATATTTATTGAAATGACATGAAACAAAGCACTATTTCGTGTAGATTATCATGATTAGTATCCACCCTAAAATCTTATGCAAAAGTTTCAAATTGTGAAGTCAATGGAGGTTAACCAAGTTCTCAAAAGTTTCAAAGTGGTCTCTTTGGTCAATTAGGGGTTAAATCTCATCCAAAGTTTTGCATAAATTAAACTACATTCATCTAAGTTGTATGATGAGCCTTGAGCTATTCAAACTCTTGGATGAATTAAATTACACTAGTAGAAGGTTCTAAACAAATCACTAAAATGCAAAGCAAGCTAGAGCATTGTTCCAAACATTTACACGAGCACCAAACTGATATCAATATGCGCCTTTGGGAACCATGTTCTAGTTTGCTTTGTAGCATTGGTGTTCTAGAATCTCCTTTCTCTTTGTGTTAACGCCTAAAGGTTTATAGTCATAGAATATTTTTCTTAGAATTTTGGATAGGTTCCTATGATGCCAAATTTTACTTTATTTTTTTAAAACTTTTTTTATAAGTAAGAGAATGTACTAGCTTTTGAAGAATGTCATTTTTATGTCATTGGGTACCTAGAAAAAATATAATAACCTTTTAACTTTTAAGCTTAGAATACTCAAGTCTAATTAGCAAGAAAAAACCCAAATTAACATGTTAATTTGTAATGAATGTAAAATAATTTCACCACTGTTTACCTAGTATTTAAGTTGACTCAATGTTTGATTTTTTCCTTTCATATAGTACATGTTAATGTCTTTCTTTAGATCTTTAGTATGAATGATGTGAAAGTTATGAGAAGTCTTACTTTGCGGGCAATTAAGACATCTTTTTGAAAAATTAATGTGTAACATTTGTTTTGACTGTGATTCTAACAATTTTCTTGAAACAAAAACATAAATGGATGGTGGATTAAAATTTGCTAAAACAATCTTACTTTTAGGATTGACATATTTTAATTCTTTATTAGAACTACTAACTATTCAATTTTTCCTTCAATCTCGTACTTAGGAACTTTTTCGATCAAGTATGGAAAATGTTAAGAAAAGATTTGAGCTTTTTTCCTAGATTCTCAACTCAATTTCCTACCATAAAGAATTAAACCTCAAAACTTTGTAATGCAAATTTTAAGTTAACGGAATTGATAGTTTGAAAACATAGTAAAGCAAGGTGGAAAAAAATGCTTTCTTTTCACTTTGAACACTAATATCTTACAATCTACATGGTAAAGTGTATAGAATTTTTTCCACACTTTCTCATGCAAGTCTTGTACAAGATTTTATGGTTGAATATGCAAAATTTTATTTTTTCATCCTTTCTCTTTGCACTCACTACAACAAAAACAGTGTTTTATGACTGCAAAAAACGATTGTAGTCAGTTGTAAAATCAAAAAATAAGACTGGTGCAGAAATCACTGTAGATGACTTGGAATATGACTGCAGCAGTCGTTTAGAAGTAGTCGCTTCATACATTAGTCATGTTGGCAATCATATAAGTTGAGGGTATAAATACCCATAATTAGCCATAATATGCCAACAAGGCGTATATTTTGACTTTCTTTGATTTTTTATTGAGCTGCCCGGGTAAATGAAAAAATCCTACATGGAATATGATTGCCTTGAGTCATATTTTTTGATGACGTGGAATATGACTGGTCAGTCATATTTTGTAGAATATGATTGCGTTGAGTCATATTTTTTGATGACGTAGAATATGATTGTGTTGAGTCATATTTTGTGGAATATGACTGCGTTGAGTCATATTTTTTGATGACATGAAATATAACTGTGATCAGTCATATTTTGCAGTCATGTGGAATATGACTGCGGTGAGTCATATTTTGCAGTCATGTAAAATTTGACTGCGGTGAGTCATATTTTTTGATGATTTGTAAAATGACTCTTCTCAGTCATATTTTTCAGTCATATTGAGAGCACCTAGTCATTTTTTGGAAATGATTATAATCATTTTGTGACTCCAAGTAGTCATTTTTTTTATTGATATGTATTTTGAACTATGAATTGAACAAATCATACAACGGTTGTAGGATACCAAGCATATTTGCAATCATACATTAAAATGATTTAACAATTGAATAAAAGATTTCATGTAGTTAAAAACAAATACATATGATTTTAAAGATATACAAGAAACAATTATATTGGAGAGGGAATATATAAGAAGGAATGTGACTCCTTTCAATGACATTTATAATTTATTAGTCATAAATACAAAATATGTATATCACAATGAATTATTTACACAAGTCAATAGAGACTATATTTCTTACAATAATATGAAGTGAGTTGAAAGTAGCCTCCAACGACTTTGTTCCAATTTTGTTGCCTGCATATACAATTAAAAAAATAGGAGGTTAATTTTTAATGAACATACAATAAAGCTCAATCTTCAAAAGTTTACAATAATAGGAAAAATGTAATACAAATTTAGGATAAGAAGAAAAACAATGGTGATGCAAGGAACAAGAAGAAAAAAGGCAAAAAGTGCTAAAAGATAACAACAAATACAAGTTAAGATGCACAAGAAACAATAAGGAACAACTACTAAGAGGTAACAAAAAACAACAAAAAAGAGTTAAGATGCAACAAAAAGAAATAAGAAACAAAAAGAGAGAACAAAGAGTAGGAAAGAAGAAAGAAGAAGAAGAAAGAATTAAGATGCAAGAAGAAAAAAACAAGAAGCAAGAGTGAAGATGCAACAAAAGACAACTCTAAGAAGTAAGAGTAACTCAAGATGCAATAAAAGATAACAACTAAGAAGCAAGAGTAAATTCAAGATGCAACAAAACACAACAACTAAGAAGCAAGAGTGAACTCAAGATGCAACAAAACACAACAATTAACCCTTCAAGGACCATCGCTATACTTTCACCAAAAACTCTCCCAAACTGCCATATCTAGTACAAGTACCAAAATTTTAAAAAGAAACTTTTTTCGACATATCTAACCGTAGATTCTTGTATTATATAGTATCAAAAACATGTGGTAAAAATTTCAGACATTTCTACCGGGTGGATTGCAAGATAAAAACATTCAAATTAACTAAAATCATTTTTTTGACCCTGCGAAAAGCAGGGCAGCTGCACTTCACAAGCTCACATTTCTATGAAAAAATGACCTAAATGGTGGTGCTTCTTTGGATTTGTTTTCCTAGACAAGTTGGTCACATGCCTGAAAATTTTCAGATCATTTGGAATAGTACAACATATAGGAAAAAAATAGTAAGTAGGTAGTAGTAGAGAATGATTAAAAATACTAAATTATTTACAATTAAAATATGAAATTGAAAATTTCCAATCCCAATAGTCGAAATGTTGTAATAATGTATCTACATCCTACAATTTTATTTTTGTCCAAAAATATTGAAAATTCGGTAAGATAAAGAATTTCAAAGTTTATTTTAGAGTAGGGAATCCAAAACTGCCCGCAAACAAAAAATCCTCGTAACTTTTGATTCCTTGATCAAAATGGAATGATTCAAAACTTTAAGTGTATATAAAACTCTAGAAAATCAATTCCAAATTTTTGTTTCTAAAAAAAGTGATTTTTATTTATCTGTCCGAACTGCCCGGTTGGGAAAAAAAGTAACATATTAGGCTATAACTTTTGACTCGTATTTCCAAATGCCATGAAATTTGGTGCATATAAAATATCTTCCTCGCCCCCACATTCTATTAAAATTTCAGCCCCAAATATGAAAATCTCCGCTCGTAAGTACCTGCCCAAAATTTCTATACAGCCAAAAAACATAGTCCGGTCCTTTAGGGGTTAAGAAACAAGAGTGAACTCAAAATGCACCAAAACACAACAACTAAGAAACAAGAGTGAACTCAAAGAGACAAGAGACAAGAGACAACAAAAGGTAAGGAAGAAGAGTCAAAAGAAGTAGTGGCTAAGGTTTCAAAACCCTAAAAAAATAACGGCTAGGGATTCAAAACCCTAAAAAAATGACGGCTAGGGTTTCAAAATCCTAAAAAGTGGTGGCTAAGGTTTTAAAACCCTTAAAAGGTGGTGATTAGGTTTCAAAATTTTAAACAATGGCTTGTCTATATTTTTTTTGATTGCCATGTTTTATTTAGGTTGCCCCAAAACAAAAAATTGTTACTACTATGAAAATATGACTAATAATATAACTCAATGTTCTCAAACGAGTTCCCTATCGTTCCCTATGAAATATTTTGGTGTTCCCAACGGACGTATAATATACACCCGTGAAGTACAAGACCCAAAAACGACTGGCAGTCATATTTTGCAGTCATATTTCTCCCCAAGGTATTGACCTCCAAGAATATGACTGTGAGTAGTCGCCAGTCATCCTCAGTCATATTTTTGCAGTCATAAAACACTGTCGTTATTGTAGTGGCTAGAAATGGAAATTTTGAAGTTTTCTTTTGGTGAAACATAGTGGCATGAACCTTTAGGGATTTATTTATGAAGCAAGTTACCTCAAAATTAAATTATTTGTGACTACTCCTAGTTAGAGTTCCATTGAAAGTTGACCCTATATATATTGAGTGATATACTAAACAATACTCCTTTCACAAGAGACTTAGGGGTGTTTCATACTAGGTCCCAAGTCTCACTAAGTTCTTGAAATTTATTTGATAGAGAGCTGCAAATTGGGACTTGGAGCTTTACACTTTGTCCTAAGTTCCAAGTCCCACATCACTCCAAAATGCTTATATGGTAGTAATTTGGGGGATTTTGGCTCCAAGAAAGTGGGACTTAGAGGCCAAATTTGAGGGTGTAACGGCAATGGAAATCCAACTTGGCCTCCATGTCTTGACAATTTATTTGACTAAAATATTGGAGATGAAGAAGAATATAGGCCATTAGATGGAAATTTACATCTAATAGCCTACATCTAATTTTCTATAAAGTGGTTAGTAGAGAGAGTTGAACCTCAATCTCTAAACCAAGTCAAGTATTGTTTGCAAGAAAAAAAATCTTCTATATTCAAGCAATACAAAGAGGACAAATTGTGTTTTGGAAAATGACCGCATGAATGCTAGTTCTTTTATGCTTTAGACCAATGGTGACACCAAGATGGACAAGTAATGAAGTATATTTCTACTACAAATGACAACCCTAAGGATGTGGGAGATAATTCTACTATGGACAACACTACAAACACTACAATGTTCATACTACTTTAAGCTCTTCATCAAAAAAATAAGCAAGTTTATCATCCAAAAGCAATTGATATTCTTGAAAAGTTGGCAAAGAATAGCACAAGTTTGATGAAACATTTTAAGAAAATGAATTAGCTACTAGAGAGAGTAGACCACTATATGGATCATCTAATTGATAAACTCTAGTATCTATCTATTCTACTCTAAATTAATCCTAAAAACAATTCAATGTTTTTAGGCCTAAAACTGCTTCAAAGTACTCAAATACAAAGCATGGCTAAAATCTTCATCTATGATTATTCATTAAAAAATTCAACCTTAGGATCCTTTAGTTAACTTGTTATCTTAGTATATTCTCTTAAAATTTCAAAATAAGAAACTTTACCAATTGCAAGATCATGATGCTTGAATTTCAAAAAGAAATATTTTCAGTTCTTCTCAAATGGTTAACTTTCATCTTTCAAACTTTTTACACAAAAATGTGTATATCATTCAACTTCTTTCTCTTTGGAATAAACTGAATTTTTTTTTGAAATACATATAAAAATTTCAATAAAAAATATTTCATATTCATGCTTGAAAAAAATAGTAAATAGAAAGAAGTAGAGTATGATTGAAAATGCTAAATTGTTAAATTGTTAAAATGCTAAATTGATATGGAATTGAAAATTTCCAATCCCAATAGTGGTAATGTTGTACTAGTGGTATTGCAATTACTACATCTTCTAAGCTCATTGTCATTGTGACACAATGTTAGAATGAGCTCAAAAAAAAAAAAAAAAATTTTGAATTTTTGAATTTTCATACCCTCTCCCTTTCCCTCTTGTAATTTTCAGAAAGCAATATAATTGACAAACAGTATGGGACAAACAACATCATGTATCTTGTACCCGTATCCATATCTTGTATCCCGTACTCATATTTGTATTCATATCCAATATTGTGTTGTATCTATATCCATATCCACATTTAGTATTCACTATGTATTTGTATATGATATTGTATCTATATCCATATCCACATTTAGTATTCACTATGTATTTGTATATGATATTGTATCTATATCCATATCCACATTTAGTATTCACTATGTATTTGTATATGATATTGTATCTATATCCATATCCACATTTAGTATTCACTATGTATTTGTATATGATATTGTATCTATATCCAATATTCATATCCATATCCATATCCATATTTCGATGGCTCAAATTAAATCTCACAAAATCAACGGCTTGTGGTTTTTTGACGATTTTGAAGGTACGCATTTAAAAAAAAATCAACGGCATTTAAATATTTTTTGAGAGAGGGGGGAACTAATACCCTTGGTAGCATCTTTTGCGCTCATTGTGATAATGTTGTACTCTGTAATAAACAAACTACATCCAATGTTTTTATTTTTTTTCAAAAATATTGAAAATTGAGTTCAATAAAGGAACTTCAAAGTTTATTTTAGATTAGAGATTCCATAACTATTTGCAACCTAAAACTCCTCATAACTTTCATCTTGTGAATCAAAATGGAATGATTAAAAGCTTTCTATATATATACAAATCTAGGAAACCAAGTTCAAGTTTTTATTTTTTTTTAAAGTCATTTTTTTGAGCTATCCAAGGGGTATTGAAAACTGCATATGATACAATAACTTTTAACCATGTAGTCAAAAGTTATGAAAATTATTTTGCCTTAAAGCTACTGCTCAACCACAAGTTGAGTGAAAATTTCAAATAAAAAAAATAAAAATTCCATTCATAGTGAATTGCCTAAAATCGCTATGTTGCCAAAAATGGTGTTTGGTCCTTTAGGGGTTAAAGCTGCCTTCAAAATGGAAGCTAGATTTTTTAGTCAATTTTGCCTTATAAAAGCTCTTGGCCAACAATTCATATACATTTTTTGCTTCTTGTAACATGTTTTGTAGCTTCTCCTTGTGTTCATTTTTGGTCTTCATGCACTCATGGTTGTCACTACTCACTCTCCATTTCATCATCTTCTTTTTCCTTAATATACTCAACATGTAGAATTCCTTTGTAGGACTTCTTCATTTCTTTCAATGATGTCTCCAATACATGAAATTAGACTTGTATTTTGTATCTCTACAAAAATCATTGGTTGCTTATTGTATTTCCTTGTCCACTTCTCTTGCCCATTCCATGTCAAAGTCATTATTTTTCACAATACATAGATTATGTAAACATATACTTGACGTAGTAATGTTTGACACATATTACAACAACACATCAATTTTCTTCAACAAAATTCTCCATCTTCCTTTCAAAATCCCCAAAGCTCTCTAAACCGCCATTCGTGTGTTTGATTAAATGAAATTCCAGTGAGCATTTTCTTGGGACAAGACTTTTTTTTCTCCCTTGAATAGTGATCAAAACCAAGGCTTCAAAGGATAAGCAACATCACCAATAAAATTATAAGATAAGAATGCCCCCTTCATAGTTTCGCTATTTCAAATTTATGAAATAATGCCCAATCATGAATCTAGTTGGCCATCCAAAATCGTAATCTCAAAATATTTGGATTTTTTTATGCATCTACAATTCCTTGGAGAAGAACTAAATAGTTGCCCTTATGACAATAATATGATGTTGGATCAATAGGAAGTGCCATGATAGGAATACGATTCTCATCAATAGCTCCTAATGTAAGAAGAATACCATGTAAAGCTTCAAATTTTGTAACAATTTGTTCAATTTGAACTAGTATTAGTTTAGAAAAAGCTAATGGCCTCAATTTCTCCTTAGTAGCCTCACAACATTCTCTAGTAATGATTGAAGTTGAAATTACTCCTATGCCATATAAATTAGCAATCATTGAAATTACTCAAAAAATTACCAAAATCCAAACAAGAAAGAGTTATAGAACTCTAGTCTTCAAAGAAATGTTTTCCTTCAAATGTGTGTCTTTCTTCTTTAAAACAAGTCCTAGAAGAGTGCAAAAGTAATCAAAAGTAGATGTAATCATCATCATTTGTTTTCTAAATAGAGTCTTCATATATGACCCAAAAGACAATGCTCCAAAAATCCACCAAGCCTTGGAAATTGCCAAATTGTCCTTGGTAAATGAAACCTTCCACTTTCAACATTAAAAAGGGTCATCATCATCATTTCTATATTTTATTTTTACATTGCAAGTTTTTGAACTCCCAAAATGTCGATGATGACATATCTCACTGCCATAAATAAAGCAAGAGCAACAAGAACACGTTCTCTTCTTGGATCCATTGCTAACCATAGTGAAAAAGGACAATTTCAAAAATTGGAGTGTATAAAGTAGTTGTTGAAGGTGTGAGACTTGGCAATGGGTGTATTAGATTTGGCCTTCACAATATGAAGACCTAAGTCCCACATCTACTATTTTTATTTACCTTCTACAACCTAAGAAAGTTGGGCTTTGACTTTGAATTGAGACTTCAAGAATTGGAATTTGGGATGTAGTGTGAAACACCCCTTAGAGCATGTTCCATTGGAAGGCAGAAGCTATAGAATTGAATCTGCTCGTTGCAGGGTGGAGCTCTAGCCAAATTTCCAACCTCCACTCCTTGTTTTGCTCTTCTACGGAATTGGAAGGCCTAGACTCATGGTTCGAGGAGTTTAAATTTTGGAAAAGACAACGAAAAACTGCAATTCCCTCCTAAACTCTATGTATTTTTACTTGAAAGCGGAACCATCATCTTTTACCTAAACACTGCTATGTGGACTCCTTCTCCTCTCTCCATCCATTTGAGAGCTCAATCCATTTGTTGAGAACATTTGATCAAGTTCTATGTATGGTGATGGTACATGAATATCACCATATTTAGGATACTTTGGGGCATTAAGAATTACCATTTGGCTCGAAGAGCATTAGCAATTATAGTGAATGTAGCCCCAAAGTGTAGAAGTCAGAATTCACCGGAACTATAGGCCAAAAGTTTTATAATCTTGTGAAAATTGTTCTCCTCTAGTCGACACTCCAGGCCTTCCAGGTCTGCAAATGCGGGCATGAGGATGGAGGGGGTGCATCTCCTTCAAGTGCAATGGAAACCAACTGCAAGTTAGGCAAAAGCTCAGTGGAAACGTGCTTTTAAGATAGAACTACTCATTACCACTCTGATTTGCAATCTGACTATATTGGAGCCAACTCTAGGAAAGACGCATATTTTTTAGAGGTGTGTTTTTGTTTCAGGAGTCAAACCCAAGTGGAATTATAATTTTCCGATAAAAATTGTAATTTCTATGAATTTCTGAAGTGAAATTGCAAAACCACCACTAGACTGGATTCATAAACGTCCTCTTACAACTCAATACCGCTTTCCAATGTATCTAATAGCACTTGAAGATCCACCAATCATTAATTGACACGTTGTCTTTTAATAGCATTAATAAACTACTCTTGTCAGAATTTGAAACGAATTTGTATGTTTTTCTGATGGAATTGGGACAAAGCTATAGACCACGGAATTGAATCAATGACGGAATTGGGTAGTTTTACCTTTGATGCTGCAGCTCTAAGAGCATCCCCACCAACGTGTTCTCTATTCCCAAACTTGGGACCTCAAACTAGTCAACCTTGACTTTATAGAGATGAGACCTCGCGAGTTCTCTATATGAGCTCCAATATAGGGAATTGGGCCCAACTTTTACTGAGTTCTCTATAAATTTGGGGTAGAGATCTTGTTTCGAGACCGGTGCGCGCAAGCTTCTGTATCCCCATCTGAGGTCCTCTTCCTAAATTTTTAGGGATACAGATCACGTTGGTGAGATGCTCTAACTACAACTTCAAGTTGTGCAATTTCCTCCATTGTTTACGTGCAATAGGCTCCACTCCATCTCCTAGCCCTACAACCAACTGAGGACTTGGCCTCCACAAAGTCAGAGGCCGTCATGGGCTGGCCTCTCCTAACTTACACGGACGCTAGGTTTAGGGTATCCCACTGGGGTGGGTGGGGTTCCTTGTGTGAGTTGCAACACTTGCAGTGATTTGATTGTCACGTGCTCTCTCCCAAAATAACCGCGGTCAGGCATCTGACGTATGAACGCGTCCACTTTCAACAGTCCCAAGTGACAATTTGTCGCCAGCAACACTACTGTACCACTAACATTCCATCGCCCGCCAATATCGCCCATTCCCATAACCCACAAGGAGCCTTCTTCCTCAAGAAGCCAGGAACCTTCCCTACGAAGCCAAGAACCTTCCCCACGAAGCCAGGTACCTTCCCTACGAAGTCAGGAACCTTCCTATCTCCCCGTTCCCACTCACGTTCCCAGCCGTCTCACCGTATTATCCAAATGCCTCGTCATCCCCACGACGAACGAAGACCGACGAGAAACGCGGACAAGTCAGTCGTGCAAGATCGTCACCAAATCTCATCCAATCCGTCGCTTTGGTTCCTTTTTCGTCCCGTGTCGCCACATCCCCCACCTTCGTTGCGCCTTCCCACTCCTGTAGCATAGATCATCCGGCCACTAACTTATGATTCAGCTGAACTTCCCTTAAACGTCGTTGGCTTTTTTAAGCCGCAAATGGGAGCCGTTGCGAGGTTACGCTATATAATTCGCACTCCATGGCCGTAATCCTTGAAGAGGCGAGGTGAGGTTTGTGGGATTCTTCGTTTCTTCCATCCGTCGGTTGTTCCTTCGGGCGGAGTTTTCGTTGCGTTGCTGTTGCGGAGAAGAACGGCTACTTCGGGCGTTTCCGTGTTCGTGTTCGTGTTCGTGACTGTTGCTTAGTGTTTGTGATTAATTTGAGAGATTGTGCAAGTTTGCTTGAGATTTCATGAGATTTCGTGAGACTTGGGGTGGTTTTTGAGTGTTTGGATTGTTGGGCTTGTTGCTTCCGGCGGAGAGGGACGGCTACTTTGTATTGGGGGGTTTGAGTATTCCTGTTTGAATGTGTGTTTCTTGGTTTGCGTGCATTTGTTTGAGAGATTTTGAGTTTTAGGGTTTTAGGGTTTTGTTTGTCTGTAATGGCGAACTTTAGGAATGGTCAGTGAGGTGTTTCGGTTGGAGGTGTTGGCGTGTTCGTCTGATTTTAGCGAAGATGCCGGGCATTGTGACAATGAAGCAAAGGGGCACTTGCTCGAAGGCGATGGCGAGAGTCAAGGAAGAGCGCGGTTTAGATGCATTGCTGTCGCATGTGCGCTTCTCCCCTGGGAAGAAAGGTCGTCGCCCTACGGATCTTCAGGCGCTAGGCACCAGGTCGAATCTGGCAATGAAGTTAAGGATGAAGCTTCTCGGCGAAGGATGTGATGATGTGGAGAGTAACGAGAATGTGAGCAGTGAGCCTGAGCAGAAGAGTGAGCCTAGCTCCGTGCGCTTAGCGGCTATGGTGGACGAGTTTCTCGAGGACGGATCAAACGACAGGAAGCGTGGACGGTCACGGTTTGACGACGCCTCTGGGGAAGAAGAATCCAAGTCGTCTCGCAGAGTTGAGCTTGCCGCCATTCTACACGGCAAAGTCAGCATATCGGAGAAAATCGTTGTAGGTGAAGTCAACAGTGCTGTGAATGTGGGTGATGGTGTTTTTAGTTCTCTCCAACGCCATGTCTTTCGCCATCTTCGACGTGCTGGTTTCAACGTTGGCCTCTGCAAGTCCAGATGGGATCACTCGGGAGGGTTCCCTGGTGGTGACTATGAGTACATTGATGTGGTATTCGACGATTCATCTGGACGATGCGGGCGGATTGTAATTGATGTTGATTTCAAAGCTCAGTTCGAAATTGCGCGTCCAACTACTCACTACGGGGCTCTCGTGCAAGCCTTGCCCTCCATCTTCGTGGGGAGGGCGGATCAGATTCTTAGGATTGTGGACGTCATGTCGGAAGCGGTGAAGTTGTCGCTGAAGAAGAGTGGCATGCACTTGCCACCATGGCGGAAACTAGAGTACATGAGAGCAAAGTGGCTGGCTTCTTATAAGCGGAAGACGAAATGGGAGAAAAGCATTGACGGAAGCAGTGACAGTGGCAGTGAAGTTTGTGATGTCTCAACTGTGGCCAATGCGAATGTGGAAAGCTCGCACATGGTCCCGGAGCCTCAGAAACCAGAGGAGAATCCTGTTGTGAAGGAATCGAGTATTGGAAACAGGTTTGCCACTGGTCAGGGTGCTGGTATGATTTCGAACTCCATTGACAACAACGACTGGCATCTTCCGAGCCTAAAAGCGAAAAAATCTCAAGGGCCTCGACATGCTGGGCTTGCATCTTTGTTTCGGAAGCCAGTCTCAAGTCTTCAAGAAGGAATGGCGAAAAGACCTGGTGGTGGTGCTTGAGAGTGTCAAGTTTCATTTTGACTACCTTTCTGATGACTTACTGGTAACCAACAATTTTTAACGACACCTATTTTTTTTGTATTGTACTATACACCTTCGTGCTTGCGTACACATCCTTACCGCAGGTGATACATTTTGACAAGGCGATGCCGTTTGAGTTTTTAGTTTGTGCGAGATATTAGGAGTTTAAGATTTAGTCAAGAAAATTAGCAATTCATGGGATGGTAACCCTACCCAGTTAGGGACCTCCCGCCGAAGAAACAGTTTAGAATATGTTTTGTTGAGTCTCCGCTGAGATTTTGTTTGTGTTGCAGTTTTGTAGTGTGAGTGTACATAGTTAAGAGGGAAAAAAGGATTGAAAAGTGGTTTGCTCCAGATATAAGATACTGGTTTGGTTCCCTATAGCGAGTCGTGGTTGTAGGGCTCGAGTTTCAGAATTTTGTAGCCTGTGTCGACGGGTTTTGAAGTAGGGTTATGTTACTTGGTACGATCGCCAATGATTGCGATTGGAAGAATAATGAGAGGTGGAAAAATAAATGAAAAGAAAAGAAGTTGAGGTATATCTTGTCTATTTGAATTATCAAAATTGGATTGTGATATCTCGTGTGGGCCTTCCCGTTGCATGCATCCAAGCGATTCTATCTTTCTTGTCACCAAGGTAGCTACGGTCCTTCTAAGCGCTGAACCGGATATGCAGAGTAGTTGCATGAGGTATATCTTGTCTATTTGAATTATCAAAATTGGATTGTGATATCTCGTGTGGGCCTTCCCGTTGCATGCATCCAAGCGATTCTATCTTTCTTGTCACCAAGGTAGCTACGGTCCTTCTAAGCGCTGAACCGGATATGCAGAGTAGTTGCATGAGGTATATCTTGTCTATTTGAATTATCAAAATTGGATTGTGATATCTCGTGTGGGCCTTCCCGTTGCATGCATCCAAGCGATTCTATCTTTCTTGTCACCAAGGTAGCTACGGTCCTTCTAAGCGCTGAACCGGATATGCAGAGTAGTTGCACATCTTGCAACATTTTTCAACCAATTTTTTTGAAGTTCTCATTTAATAAAGTTTCTAATGTTGCTCTCTTAATTCCTTAAATTGTCAATACCTTACATTGTTGCAATGGGACTGCTAAAGCATACTTTGAGATTGTGAAACGAGGAATCGACCTTTTGCCACGAGTGAAACCACATTTTAGATTGGTGGTATTTATAGAATTCGTATAATCATGACTGCGTTGTTCAACTCTTTCAACCCTAATCGAGACTGCGTTGTTCAAATGCGAACTCGTGTACAGTGTTAGAATGCAACAGGTCCGTAATTGGATACTTCACTACGAGTGGCAATTAGACTGGGGGCGACTTTGGGTTTACTGAACTTAGTGATAAAATGCAAGTGGGGTTATCCACTGTCGTAGTGATCTACAGCGTCTCACTAAGCAATTACGTAAGAAATTCTTACATATTGAAAATCTTGTAAGTGGGATTGACTACAGTCACAGTGATCTACAACGTCTCACTTTGCAATTGCAAAAGAAATTTTTACAAAGTGATGAAAATTTGATCCTATGTCTTGGGATCTTGAACCCAAAGATGTCTCCACAACTTCATACAACTCCCCAAAGTTCTTCTCCTCGCACTTGAAGATAGCATCCTACACCTTACCGTACCTGACCAACTACGCTAGCATGATTTGTGTAACTTATTGCACAAGAATAGATACCTCTAAAACTCTAACCATCGGATGGAGATAACTTGAATCATTTGGATCGACCACCAACAGCTGCCTTGGCGGCCGCTTTGAGCATGCCAGTTTTGGAAGGCCGGAACTTGGATGGATTCAAGGCGCGACGGACCTTGGACACGGTCCACGCTGTTGCGAACACATGCCCCGCAGTGGCCAAAGTGGTCTCGGTTACTTGCCCTGCATCATCACCGTACCTGCATCATAACACTCAAAAATTGTTAATAAGAAATTGCAATGGGCGTGACTCTTACAGTTCATTCTTGTGAATGTGGGCTCCTAGTATAATCATCGTTTAGTTTGCATGTGAGTTTTCAGCATTGCATGCATTTTGTTTAACCAACAGATGTCTGCAATTCGACCAGATTATCTTTTGGTTGAATGTGAAATCTTGACTAAGGCAATTTTTTTTACTTCTAATCATGTATTCTATAGCGCTTTTTGGACAGGTTAATAATGCTATGTACGCTTGTATGGTAGCAAAAAATTTGGCAAGGAAACTATTCCCGACCCTTTCTACTAGCAAATTTACAGTGTAGCCTAATAAGTTTAGACACTTAGTTAAATAATGATTTGTCCTCTTTACATTACAGTTAATGAATTACAAAAAGTTTACAAGTTACGATTTATTCATTGACAAATGAGAACCTGAAACTTGTTGAAATCACGAAATGGCACAAACCTGTGACTAACAACGTCCTGCGTGTACATTTTCGTGGACTGCATCACATCCGTCCCCGCCTTCTCCACCGCATCGAACACTTTCGCTGCACTCAGAAAATAGGTCAAATTATCAGTAACAGGAATGACAATAGAATGGTTGTGTGAAAGCTTGAGCATCAAAAGTAAGGTAGAGGATCCAAAAACCGTCCAGAACCTGTTCACATCTCCTATACTCATCAAAAAGAACTCTTTTCTTCCAATGCACTTCGTTGGCCTTCAATTAGCAGTTCAATGTAAGCACAACTTGGCTAAACTGGTCGATGAACACCATCTTTAAATGAAAATGGAGAATTTGATTGATTCAATGAGACCAAACTGGAGAATGAACGTACCGAAAGCATCCATGGAAACGAGGGCTACTTCGCCAGGCAGCAGCTTGAAGAACTTCTTGCCGGGCTTGGACTTCATCACGGCACCCGAGAAGAATCCCACGGTCTTCACCACGCCTTCCAGCACATTCTTCGCCACTTGCTCCGTAGCGATAGACATGTTCTGCACCCTGTTATAACACAATCCCCATATCTCACATCGTCACTAACTTCTACTACAATAAAATTGGTTGCGCCTACTACCTTAGTAATCAATTGTCAGTCACCGCATCAACAATGAGCGTCATTTTATTCCTACATATCTGCAAATACAAAAAGCAAATATTCTATACTCTGTATGACAACCAAATATTCATCATTGATGCTGATAGCATGTTATGAAATTGAAATTCCAAGACCACACATTGCATTTTGAACGGTTTAGTTCAATGAGTTTTGTGGAGGATCAGTTTTTGAAAAGGATCAATCAATGTGATAGAACTCAAGTGAGACCTCCTGTGGGCTTTGTGGGTTTAGGGTTTAAGTTCAGGGGTTGAAGAGAAGAAAGGGTTACGTACCTCTTAAGGTTGCGTAAGGTTTGCGGACTGATGGTGCTGGGTTTGGAGTTGGTTTTCACCCGTCCCTTCACGTAAACACTGCCATTCTCCAGGCGCGTCACCGTGGAGTCTCGGACCATGAAGATGCCCTTGATCACATTCCCCGTGCCCTTGGCCATGCTCTTCGCCAGTCTGCTGTTGTACTCGTCCACATTCGGTGCCATGGTTCTCCAAAACTCGGCTTGATTGCCCTCCGTCACCTAGAACCATCAAAACACATGATGATTGACCACGAGGTAAGAATTCATGGTTACAAACAGAGAAATTCAATCGATCGTGTTGTGAAAAACTATATTTCAGATGAATCCAAATTTTATATCACCACAATCAGCGAAGAGCGTTGCATGAGTTGGTCAAAGCATAAATAAAAAAAACGGACGAAAACCTACGAAAACTGCTTAAAGACATAAGAATTCAGCGAAGAGCGTTGCATGTGTTAGTCGAAACATAACTAAAATTCGACAGAAGAAAGAGCTTATACAGACATGGCGTAAAATATACCTGCTTTCCCTCGCTGGAAACAATAGCTTCCGGCACGACTTCCTGTCGATCTCCCCTAACAAGCTTTGGCTTCGAGAAGTTGCCATACTTCTCCAGAATCCCATCCAACTCCCGCAGCTCCCGCTCGTGTCCCGCCACCGCGAACGTCACGCCATAGCTCAACACCTCATTCCCACTATCCCCCGCAGTCTCCTTCGCCATCTGATCCACTCCTCTCGGCACGCGAATCGTAAAGAAATAGTGCGTCTTGTCCAACTTCACCACCGCCTCATCCTGCGTCAACGGCCACCTCAAATCCTCCCCGACTCTCACAAACGCCACGATCCCATTCCCCTCTTGCTCGATTCTCACAACAGAGAATGCGCCTTCGGCTAAGAACGGACTGCCGTCCTGGTCCACTAAGTGCACCAGGGCGCCAGCAATCGTCACCAGAGTGTCCTCGGAAGACTCTGTAACCACTTCACCGTTGTTGCCATCCGTCACGGGAGTTGTTGTGACGGCACTGAAATCGTAAATGTTGGACGCCGTTCGAAAGAGATGCTGCTCGTGGGCGTCATCGTATTTCTCGCCGTTGTTGTTATAGCGGTGGTGAGGAATGGTTGCGGAGTATGTACGGAAGATTTCAGGCATGGCGGGGGGGGTCTCGGGGGTGGCTATCGGGGGCGCCATGGAGGTGGAGCGAGGTGGATGCGCCACCCCAATGTCGGAATTCTTTCTGCGGAACCAATTCATCGTTCGATCTCGATAGATAGAAGCAGGCAGCAGCAGTTTCTGCACTAGTGACGTAGAATTGGAGGTGTGGGAGGGACGCAGAACGGAATTGGAAGCGGGGTTGGTGATTGCAGGAATTGAGATCGATGCAATTGCAAAAAAGGTCTGTTGCAGAAATGGGGTGGACTGGATTGGAGTGTGGTGATCTGAAGGAGAAATTTATGTGGGTTTTGGCGGGTGGGTGCCGGTGGATTGCGAAGAAGATCTTTTGGAGTCGGGCACTTGGCAGCAGTCGGTGGCAAGCCGGTGGTGGACAGATGGCTCTGGAAGCTCCCGGCTGAAGCGGTTTACAAAACGATACAGACAGACCTCTTTAATGTCACGTTCGTTTGTATCACCCTCCCTCTTCAGTATCACCCTTCTGTCTAATATCGCTGATATCGCCCTCCTCCCTAATGTCACACTCCTCTTTAATATCACCTTTCTGTTTTATTCACAGTTCTCTCGATTACTGTAGACTGATGATGACTGCCTGTGAGAACCTCGATAAGGGGTGCGAAAAATTAAAATATGACTTAACTTAAACTTAGATTACCGACCCAAACTCTCTTCGGTGCCTCCACGTGGCGAATGACTGGCTCAGCAGAAGGTGGTCGGAAGCACACCGTGTGTGCCCATGTGGCAGTTGTATTTCTCCTACCTTATGTAAATAAAACTTACTTACAATAGGGCCTGGATTATTAATTGTTAATTATTTATTAAATTTGTTCCTGCAATTCATGGAGGCAGCGTTCCCAGAATACCTTTTCTGGAAAGCTATTACCGTGCCTTGACAGGTGGCTTATTCAGTGAAACCAATTTCAGTTCCAGTGATTAAAAAAAAACCAAATAAATTTGTGTTAAAACGGTGAAGTTTTTCTAATTTTTCTTTTTGCCTGTGGTAAAAGGCAACTTGTGACAAGTACTCAAGTGTAGTAAAACACATATGAATATCCATTGCTAATTTTTGTTAAGTGGAGCGGTTAGAAATGCTAAGTGATGGCAAAATTTGTTGAAATATTGCAATTTGGGGGGGAGCCATGGATTGTTGTGTTTGGGATTCTCTTCAATGCCCATTTGTTTCAAAGTGTATGTTTGAATGTGTGTTTCAACACAATGTCATACATGAACTCAAATACAAACTGAAAATGAGTGAAGCATAAACTCCTAAGGGAAAAATATAATGTAGAACATAAACTAACCTCAAACATAAATTGAAACATAAACTCACCTAAAATTGAAACATTAAACATTAACTCACATTCAACATAAACTCACCTAAAACTGAAACATGAACTCAGTTAAAGCCAAAAACAATTGACTTCAAACTTAAACTAAGAGCAAGCCAAAGTCAAAAGAACTCAAACGTGAATTGAGAGCAAGTCGCAAAAATTGAAAACAATTAAGAAAGAACTCAAAAAGAAACTGAAAGCAAGCCACAAACGCTCAAAACATGTAACACATACATTCAAGACATTCACTAGCAAGGGAATTGAACCCCACTTGCATTAATCAAGACTATCCAATTGCAGTATTAGTGGTGTGCACACCACAAAACATACAAACCACATTAAAAGCACAAGTTAGAAAAAACAAGAACATGAAGTCGTAGATGGCTCCTAAAACTTGATGATGCTCATTGTTCTACACTTCATCTTCCACATGTGTGCATTGCAAACGGCATGTCCTACTACAAATCTTCAATGTCAAGGAAAATCAACTCTTGAAGCCCATAGCCAACAAAATCTAATGAAAACTAAGGATTTTGAAGGGAGAGGGTACTAGAAACAGCTAGAGATCAAACATCTCCATGGTAGCCTACTTTCATCGCATTTTTTCAAGACTCTATGGCAACCTTATACAGAAAATTAATTCTCCAACGAATAATATTTTTGGCCAAACATGTAGACTACTCATGGCAAGTGCTTGCCTAGCCTTCTACATTGGCAAGATTTCAAAAACTTCAAGGTAGAAAAGCAACACTCATCCTCTACCAATCCCAACACCAAACAAACAATTTAAAGTACTTAGAAATGAGTTTTTTTAAGTGGAAAGGCCACGCCAAAGCTGAATGACTAGATTCATGTATGCAAGCAATTCATATACAAGCAACTTCACAATCAGTTCTCATGGTCACCTTAAACAAACCCTACTAATTGCCCAAATTAGAAACATACAATATCTCAAAGGTAGTGTACGAGGTTCTTCCATCCTACAAAGACAACATTGCATACAACAACCTTAGGTGAGAATAGAACCTCTTCAATACAAACAAGTGTTCACCAAAGTTCTTTTTAGCCCCTGATTGCTCCCAATATTGCGGGTGTATGATGCTAAAAACATCCAATAACTCTTGGTGCGGAAAATACTTGCCATATTCATCCAAGAGTGACTGAGAAATCTCTACCAAATTGCAAAAGAGACTCCAATTAGGGAACCAAGTAGGTGTTCAAAACGGCCCAAAAGACTCAAAGCCCCTCCTAATACAAGGTGAATACAAGTACAATGGAAACAAAGGAAAGGAAGCAGTTCAAAGAAAAGTACACTCCAACAAATCAAAACCTGTTCAACAGACAATAAGCAATGAACCTTGGCTACATCAAGAGGCAAAGATTTTTTGAAACCATGGGAGTTTAATAAAAACCTGAAAAAAGAGCATCTGGAAGTTTCCAAGCAACTTTAGTCTAGGCGTCATCTCCTAAATCTAGATGTTGCATTGGACATTATTATTAACATAAAAACACAAGTTGTTTTATTGGAAGCCTACTAAACTCTGTCACAAAAATGATGAAAACATCACATAAAATATGAGTTTCTTATAGTAATTGTCCACATATTATAGCAAAAAATGCCACGTTATATAGCCACATCAACCTTCTATTGTTGACATGGCAAGCACCACCATTGTAAAGTCCATCTAGGGGTGACCAAAATGACAAAACCAGACAACAAATTTTAGTTTTGGTTTTGGTTTTGTTGTTTTGGTCACAATTTCTCTTGTAGTGGTAGGAGATTGATTACAAGGGCTTGAAAAAAATTTACAAAGACTATTGATTGTCTTGCATAGACTCATACATATTTGGAATTGATAGGAATTTTTCAATCCCAATCAATCAACTCGAAGCCCCTCTAGAAAACTTGAACATCCAGGGCTTTGAAGAAAAGGGAGTATAGTCTTCTCTGAGGTATTATCTGGAGATGTTCGCCCTTGACAAAAAAATGACACTCTATGAGAAGTAGATAGTGCATTGGTTTAAGTGTCTAATAACTTTTACTAGAATAGTTTGAATTTGAAGTACTTTAGCATTTTGGATAGGTGAAATCAAACACTTTAATCTCTAAAGTTCCTTGACTATGTTATTAGTAAAAACACTCAAAAACTGCCATTTCTAATACAAGTATCAAATTTTTGAAAAATATAATTTTTGAACACTTGTAACCTTAGGATCTTGTAGTATGCTAGATTGAGAAGATGTGGAAAAAATTTCAGAAATTTTCTACCAAGTAGGTTGCAAGATATTAGCATTTGAAGTGACAAAAATCCTTTTTTTGGCCCTGCAAAAAATCAGGTAGCTACACTTCATAAGGTCACATTTGTATGAAATATGTCCAAAATGGTGGTGCTTCTTTGGATTCATTCTTCAAGGCAAGTTGGCTACATATTTGACAATTTTCAAATCATTTGGATTTGTACAACATATAGGAAATAAATAGTAAGTAGAAAGATGTAGAGAATGATTCAAAATACTAAATTGTTAAGAATTTAATTATGGAATTTAAAAATGCCAATTCCAATGGTTGTAATATTTTAATAAACAATATACACCTAATGTTTTTATTTTTTTCCAAAAATATTGAAAATCGAGTTAAATAAAGGACTTCAAAGTTTATATTAGAGTAGAGAATTGATAACTAACCGCAAACTAAAACACCTCATAACTTTTGACTTATTGATCAAAATGGAACGATTCAAAGCTTTCTATGTACATATAAATCTAAAAAAGAAATTTCAAAGTTTTAATATCTAAAGAAGGGATTTTTTCTGATCTACCTAGGTTGCCCATTTACGAAAAAAAGTTACATATTAGGCCATAACTTTTGACTCATATTTACAAATGTACTAAATTTTAGTGTACATAAAAGATATTCCTCGTTTACACCTTCTATTAAATTTTGGATCCCAAACATGAAAATACCCAATCACATGTACCTACCCAAAAATTCTATGTTGCCAAATTTAGTAGGTTGATCCTTTAGAGGTTAATTGGAAGTATTCTAGATGAAATAGCAAAAATGCAATAAGTTGCTAAAGAAACACAAGAGCTTATTTAATTCCCATAAAACAACCACAATAGCAATAAAACTTTGAAAGCAAATGGTGTTGAACTTTCTCATCCAAATTTATCAATAATCATCCATATGTGATGATATTACCTTACTTTAAAATAATTTTGATAAATCTTGGCTATAATCTTAAATAATACTTTTGATTTTTATCAACCTACATCTAGGTCATATATTTTAGTTCATTTATGTACTTTTATTCTACGATTTATTATAAAAATCTATTGGTTAGAATTTATGCTAGCTCCCCAACTTCCATTCAAGATACTCATTCCTTTCTATAATTATTAGAATTATCCTTATTCATTTAATTATAGGCAATTACATTGATATAATGAAAAAACAAATGAATCTAAATAAAGAATAATGTTAGGGGATTGATGTCATACTTGCATTGTTAAACCATTTTACAATTGTTTCTTAAATTTTTTTGTCTCACCTTTTACTCACTCAATCTAATAATCTCATGATCTACAATTCATATATGCTTTGAACAACATTATAATCTTCAAGATGCATTGTCACAATTTTTTTGTAGTAGATCATATACCCAAAGATATTTGTAGTTTTATACAATTGAAATATTTTTTATACAAACAACAATCAACATATTTCAAACAATAGTACAAGAACGTAGTCACTACCAACTACAACTAAGGTAGGAGACCCTATTTGTGCCACTATGTATGTTTGGTGTACATTTCAAACTTTCAAGCATATTCTACCAATACATAGAGGCTGTAAAGTGGTACCCATAGTCAAATGGCACAAATAGGGTCTCTTACCTTACCTTACCTACGCTCTAACAAGATAAGGCCCATTGTTAGAACTCTTCCATAGTCTTACCCTGGCTCTTTTATGCCAATCACAACTTGCCACAACATCAAAACTAGTATACATTGAGATTATGGCAAGAAATAAAATGGCAAGAACGGCAAGAATACTGATTCGACTAACTTTGTTTCTAACTTCATGTCAATTTCATGGCTTCCTATTCCAGTTGGCGACGAAGGTGTTGCGCAGACTATTAGATGTCACTGACAGTACTTGGTGTTGCTCTGCGTCCTCTCTTCTCCCTACCAAAAGGGTGTTGTTTTCGACAATTTCTTATCCCACTTCAGTGGCAAAAACAACACTCTTCTTTGGTAGCGTGATCTGATTCAAGAAAACAATACTCACAGGTTTTGGTATGATAGTTTGAGGACATCATCACAATCAACAGAGTACGCTAATCAATGATCTCAAGTCAATAGGGTACACTAATCACCACCAGTCACCAGACCCGAATAGCTGATCAATTGCCAGGAGAGGACAACGTATACAGTGGTTCGCTTCTTTGAACTCCAAAAAATAATGCTCCGTAATACACAAAGAAAAGAAGCAATAGCAGTTTGTACTGTAGAGGAACCAGAAGAAAAAGTTTTCATCCCCCTAACGTTACTTCGTCAGGTTCAATCCTTTGAAGACCTACATCCCAACTTCAGCATGCAATTCAAGGATCCCATACATCAAAACCCTTACGAAGTCGAGCGTGTAGGGTTAAGGCAACAATGGCTGTCAGACTTTCCAAGCCATTCTGCTGAGGGTCTAATAAACAAATTACGAAAAGAGGTCCCCCAGGGATAGATTTAATTGACATTTGATTTTCACAAATACACCAGGTCCTGAATAGGTCAGATAGGACTTCGACACCTTCCATACCCTACAAAACGCCGGGTTGCCTTATATACAATTCCTGTTCTAGAAAAGAATAAGAAAAACAGAAAGAAATGATATGTACATGGTCTTACAGTCGAACCACTCCACGCTCACAAGCGTCTCCTGGAATGAGAACCTATCCACTCCCAGCTGTTGGGATACAATGATGCCAAGCTTGCGTCCTGATGAGCATGGACCTCCGAGTACGAAGCAAGGTTCACATAACCATCACCATCGACCTTCTTATTCGGGCCATTCTTCCAAATACCATCAAGCCAGTCCGCCCTACAATAGATACAAGTCACTTTGCCTCCTGTGCTTCGTTTGCTGCGGCTCCATTTCTCGAAGCAATCACGATGCACGTTGTTGCCACAAATCTTGCAAAAAACAACCGGTTCCCCAGGTTTGCCATCGCCACTCGCCATTGCTTCGTAGCAGACGGGACAGTCTCCGTCCAGGTCTCTCTGAATACTTTTCTCTGTCTCATTGGGTGCAGATTTTGATTCTGGTTTGGTTCCTGCATCAGAAAATTATGACAAAGGGTATAAGAGGGTATACTAATAAAACTTCAGACGATCATGCTGCTTATGTTCTATTGTATTGCACATATGTTATACGCAATGGAAACGTGGTGGGTCCATAACTTGAGCAACATTTCCATAAAAAATGAAGCAATGCAGGACTTCACTTCACAGGAGCAATGTTCAGAAAATCTCTCTTCCTTCGAGCTCGCTAAGGAGTCAGTAACCATGTAGATAGTTGACCCCTAAAGGATCAAGGATTCATGGTTATAAAATGATTACTTCGATTAAAAATAATGTAAGAAATATCATTCAGATGAGACCAAAATTTATATCACTAGATGCAATGAAGATCATTGTATGTGATAGTCAAAATCAAACAAAAATTAGACAAAAAAAAGCCCCAATATGCTAAAAAAACACAAGGCAATTTTCATTTCTTGGTCCTTCATGGGTTGCAGTATGTCACTAATAGAACGTCAATTACTAAATACTCCCTCCGTCCCATTTTAAAACAAAAGACAAAAGAAAACATTGTCAACCCTAAAATCAGGTCTGAAATAAAAGGGGACAAGTAATTTGGGACAAATGAAAAAAACAAAACGGACTAGTCAAATGGGACGGAGGGAGTATCATTCTAAGCGCAAGCAGTAACTATAAAGGACATCCAGTTTTTAAGGTTCTCATTAATTTGACGCAAAGCACAATTCGATTTCACATATTGGCTCAAAAACATTACAACATATTTCATGTTGCTCCACTGAAAATTGAGGACAGAAACGAACCTGTTATTTCATGGAATCGCTGCCGAACAAGTTGACTGGCAAGAACACCTTCATTGGTAGCTGAGATGTTCAGCAATTCTTCAAGCTCACTCGTCAACAATGCTTTTTGCCAAACTCTAGGGTCTGACTCCGGCAGCTTGAGCACACGCAACATTACAAACAATAAATGCTTGCAAGTATTCCCCTTCGCAGCATCTGGACAAGTACAGGAAGGTCTCTTTTCCAATTTCACGGAGTAAACATTCCCAGTTGCACCGAGAACAAAAAATTCGCATCCAGTCGGTGAACTCTCGCCCATCATCTTATTCTCAATAAGGTAAAGCCGGTGTTGGTAAGCTCGTTGTATGCGCTCCCTGATGGCTATCGAGGGGCTCTTCACGAAGCGTGCCATTCGCTTCTCCGCTGGTGTCTCAGTTTTTGACTTCCGTGCTCGTTTCGGCGTCGATGGTTGTGACGAAGATGGTCCTGCGGGTGCCATCTCTTTCCTCTTGGACCTGCACACGAGGAACAAGGCCGTTTAGGGTTCAGAACGTGCTAATTCAGTAGCGTACATTCCGCGCATCGTAGAGTCCAGAAATCCAAGTCTGACCATAAATCGGGGTACACTCAAACCAAATTTTTCCTCACCACGTAGGGTACCAAATTTCCGCTATATGAGACAGTTAGAATGTTTCCAACATAATGTGGCAGGTGTGCAAAAATGTCATTCAAGATAAAATCGTCTTAATAAAGACGTTCGAGTGTCCAGTAAGGGTTTACAAATCCTAGGATCACTCGCTTTCAAATTACAAAGGCAGAAGACGAAATTCCCATCTTACAGAACGAGGAACCATTGCAATGTACCCATCCTCAAATTCGCAAGCCAGGCGCCACTTCCTCATAACCCTAAACTGAACCGACCAACAAACGCTTTCATAAACAGGTCCAGAGCTCTATCCCAAAGCAATTCACACGTTGTCTACCTCGGCATTGCGCTGGCGTGTGCAACCCAAGTGCAAGAAATTCCGTTTGATCAATGCAGGAAGCCGCTTTCATGAATGTGAGCAATGGAATTCAGATGCCCCCAAACCAAAGGGAAATGTTTCCTCTGCACTTGCAAAGGTTCGACGAGGATAGGCGATGTAGATCGAAGGCGGGTCGACAACTAAAATGAAGAATTCGTGTCTTGAAGATGGCAGTGAGATGGCGAATCTGGCATTGCGGCGGGCGGGCCTCGTCACTAATTCGTCGAAAACGCCTGCCCCAGAGCAGACTCCATGCGGAATACCCTACGTGAAGGTCAGATTAGTCATAAATTAAGTCATTTTTGTAAAAAAAGTGCCACATGTCATCTTGGGAATGGTGTGAGGTGGCGTGACCCACGAGAATCTGACATGGAAATTCTATTTTGGCACCAATATGCCCAAGAGATGAATCAGACCTTTACGTCTAGTAAGGTAGACCCTGTAGCCATTCCTAAAGTGAAGATCCATTATATATGTAGGGAATGACCCATGAACCCTTGAATGATGCCACAAACATTTATTGTTTGATGAATGATAGAGAATCCTTCTATATAAGACAGAAGTGCACATGTTTGTCTTCGGAATTTTGTATGACAAACGGGGAGGGTGTTGCATAGAAGTTTGACCTCCAATGGGTGCTCTTGGGGGTGTTTTTTAAGCAAATGATTCACATTTTTATCCAAAAGGATGATTTCCACAATGACTAGCTCATCTTTTAAAGGTTAAAAGTCTTGCATCAACCCACAACGGACATTTTTCAATAAATGAATTTGGGCTACATTAACCCCTAAAGGACCATTGTCCCCTTGGGGGACAAAATGGATTTTGGGCAAGTTCCTATGATCTCAATTTTTAGTAAATTTTTTTGAAACTTTCTCATAAGATAGGAAAACTTATGAGCTTCGTGGGAATATAAATTTTATTTCAATTGGTGCCTGGGAGCAAAAGTTATGGCACCTTAAACATAATTTTCACGTCACCGGGCAGAAAAATAAATCTACAAAAATTCGAAATTAATTTTTTAATTTTTTTCTTCTTAAAGATCATATTTTTGTCTACATGTGAAGCTTTGATTCATTCCATTTGGATTAGTAATGTGAAAGTTATGAACAATCTTGTTTTTCCGGCAATTTGAGCATCTTCTTGAAAAAATAACTTATAGGATTCAATTCTGAATGCAATTTTCACAATTTTTCAACAAAAATTGTTTGACAAGGTTAAGTTTTCTATTTAGAACAATCTCACCGTTGAGATTATTGTGTTTCAATCCCATTTTAGAGCTATTAATGATTTAGTTTTTCTTTCAATCTTGGACCTACTTTTACCGAACAATTTTTTAAAGAATGAAAATCAATTGTTTTTTCTTAAATTTTTTTTTTCTAGACTTTCAACTCTATTTTTCAACACAATTTTTTTTTTAATTCAAGGTCCATGGTGTAAATTTTTTCCACAAATGGCATTCAAAGTCATCTGAAATTGCAGGCTAGTGTTCAAAATTTTTTTTTTTTTCAACTTTGAATGCTAATATCTACCAATCTGTATGGTCAAACTCCATGAAATTTTTACCACATGATACTAGACTAGTAAAGTACAAGATCCTACGGTTAGATTCTAAAAAAAGTATTTTGTTTTGTTTTTTTGGATGAATGCAGCAAAAATGGCAGTTTTGAGTAGTTTTTGACAGAAGAACAGCCCTAGTCCTTTAGAGGTTAAGTTGAGTTAGTGGCCACCATGAATGTCTTGGATGATGGTCATGGAATGATTATTGACTACAATAGAAACTTTCACCTTTTGAATGTATATTCATAAGAAAAAGTGACTTTTTTAGGCCTTCATGTTGTGGACATGATAGAAAATAGTGTAATTGCTTTAGGTTAGTAAGATGACCATTATAGATACATTCATTAGGGGAGATTTCAGGTACTTGGGAGACTATTTCGAGGTTGTTCCCATTACTGGGAACTAGCCCTATATAGTCAAAATATAATAATATTATAAAAAATTAAAAATTAAAAAATTATATTAAATTTTTAATTAAAAACATTCTAATTTTTAAATTAAAAATATATTAAAAAATAATATCTGATGTGGTTGTCTACTGGCCAGGTCAAATCAGCGTTCCCACAACGTACCTTAAGTTCCTACATCCGGGAACTCACAATCTCTTAAAATGCAGAAATCTCTTCTAATGGCTTTTTGTTGTTGGTTTTGGGATAGTCTAGAGACTTTAAGGGGGCCAATTGGGTAGTATGCTTCGAAAATTCATAACAAATTTATACTTTGTTAAGAAAAAAAATTCAGTTGCTCTTTCCATTTTTTATATTAATTTTTATGAAAATTTTAAAAATTTCCAACAATGCCAATGGGGCAAGCGAGTCATTCTTACCATCATAGGCCAATTTACTTTACTTTTTGATCTCCAAACCAACAAGTTCATGATCATAATGGAATCAATTTATATAAAGATGATAGTCCTAGATTGGATATGGAGAGTCCAATCAATAGCTCTATATGTACCCACTAGACAACAAAATAACATGTGAGTTACATTAGTAGGTCCAATGCATTGTCACTCTTTTAATAATAATGGATACGTACTCAAAAAAATCTTCATGCAATTAATTAATGAACAATTGAAAAAATGACAATTTAATGGTAGAGATTTATAGCACATTCATGTATAATTGTCTTGAAACTAAAATTCCAGCCACCAACAATACAAGTTAGAGTTCCAACAACCACCAAATTTGAATTTCAATAACCAAGAATGATCATACATTAAAGAGTCATTTATAAACACAATAAAAAAAGATTTGCATCATAATTATGTCCAAGTATGCAACATCTTGTTATAAAAATAATAGGGGCCAATATATATGTCCCTTGTTGCTCCTTGTTATTTTTCAAAACAAGGGGGTGCATACCAATCACCTAGTCCATAATGCAATTTGAATGAAGTTCATTTACTTTTTGAGATATTAATGGGCTCTTGTCCCTTGAACTCCTACTTTTGAAGAACAATTTTAGTACATGTTTAGAGACATTAATAGGAAGTTGTTACCTTTCCCTTCAAATATTCATAGAAAATTCAAAAAAAAAATCTTTAAAATCTTTTTTTGCCATTGGAATTTTCTCCAGAAGGCTAATATAATCAATGCAAACCAATCAATTATGATTCTTTGATAACAAAAGAAGGAAAATTTCTTGAAGGGACAAAAATGGGGTGTTTTATCTTAACAAATTCCACCTATCTAATAACATTTCTCACCATGGCTAAGATAGAATAGGATTGCTAGCATGTGAACCTAGGATCTTGAGCCCATGAGCCTAACCTCCTATGTTGTAGACACCTTCTATGGTTGTAGGATACCCATGTTATATGTACCTATGTTGTAGATGCTTATATTATAAGTACCTTCCATGGTTATTAGATATCTATGTTATAAATACCTTCAATGGTTATAGGGTACCTACTTATACATAGGCTCAAGGCTGGTAGGCTCACATTTCTAAATTCACATACTAACATCATTGGGATATACATAACTTTCTAGTTCAAAATCCTAGTTCAATAATGGTCCATATTTTTGATCCCTTGTTATAGTGCCCGTTAGTGACACTTACTTCTTCAAACTCTCCAACATGCCTCTATGGAAATTTACTTTTAGTAACCACAAAGGTCATAATCTCCTAACATTGTACAATACAATGGGATACAATTCATTTACAAATTTTTGGATCCTCTTGAGATCATGAGAACTTGGAGAGGCCCATGTACGTTAAAAAAAATGAGCAGAATTTCAAATTTCGAATTGCATTGGAATCACACTGAAGTCTACTTTACCCAAAGAGATCACTTAGAATGTCCATTAGAAACTATGTGCATTAAGATTTTAGACCCCCTATCTTATATCCTAAAATTTAAATAAAAGGAAAAGAAAAAAATATCAATAAATTTTCATACTTTGAAAGTGTATGTTTTGAATTATTGATAATTTTATTTTTTAATTATAATTAGTTACAAATTTTTGAAGTAAAGAAATACACTATAGAGCTAAAAATAACTTTCACACCCCTATTTTATATAAGAAAAAATAGTCTAAAAAATGAGTAAAAAATTCTTGAAAATAACTTTCTATTGAAAGTTCATTTTTCTTGAATATTGATGCAATGGTCATCTAAATGTATTCTCTATAAATATTTGAGTTGAAAAACATGCTATTTTAGTTCATTTTTCAACCTATTCTACAAATCATGTTACATGTTATTTGAATTGGGAATTTTCAGCAATAGAAACCTACAATCATTATTAAACAAAGTTCAAAATTGTAGGTTGAAATTATAGTTTATTAAAATGTAAATAGGGGGGCAAAAAGTCACTTTAACACACATGGTTACTTATAGATACACTAAGTGATCTCCCCAAGCTACTTTATCATCATTATAAATACACATGTAATTGAAAATCATACAAAGAATTTGATGTTTTCTATACACTATGTACTATCTAGTGTTGCCAACATTTGTGAAAATTACAACTTGTATTCAATGATACATATAAGAATTGAACCTTCACAATTGCTTAAAAGATACTTAGTCCCATACCACTTGAATTGCTTGTATGATTTCTTGCTTGTTCTTCACCCAAATGCAAAAAATCTTTGACTATCCTCCAAGGATTCTTTATGAAATGGTAGATAGTGTATAAAAGGAATCCAAATTGTTGTATGATTTTAAATCATTCATTTTTCACTTGTTATGAAGTTCAAGTGCACTTCATTGCAATTCCAACACAATTTGCGGTTTCAAAAACAGTTCATTTTTGAGCATGCTAGAGGTGTCTAAAGTTGCTGCACTTTCTAGTGAAAACTGACTGAAAAATTCATAAATGAACTGTACCCCACTGTACAGTACAGTAAAAGTGTTTTACAGAGGCATAAAAACTTGATCAACTTCATTTTCTTAACAAATGCACGTGTTTCACAAATGAATCAGAATGCAAAAACTAAGTCACTGCACCCAGGCCTCTTTTAATGTCACAGCCAAAGGTGACCAAGTGTGAACGTAATAGTATAGAGTTTTGCATCATTGAGTGCCAAATAATTACAAGGACGACTCTTCATGACAACCGCAGCAACTTCAGTTCTGGGAAAATATCATACCAGAACTCATAAGTTACAACTTACACATTCATAAAAGCTTGAGAAACTGCAAAACGCCTGCAAAGATTTTCTGCTGCACATAAGATAGTAAACTGGTGGAGCTCATAACGCTTCCTGCGGTCTTCTATCGAGTTTTGAGTCCGGACTCTCCATCCAATCGAGACCGAGTCAGTGTAACGAGTCAGTGTAAGTTAAGCTGAATACAGATCCGCCACTTGGTACAACTAGACGCCGGTTCCCTGTCAAGGATCGGATCTGCCGTCAAGTGCATTTTGACAAGGAACTACAAGGAGAGGAGGAATAATATTCCTGGCTTCATAGCGCGCACTGCCTTACTATTGCACCATATGATGTGCATTGACCCTGGGGCAGACAAGCATCAAAAGCAGCGCAGCAGTACAATACAATGTTGCTCCCTTAACGCTACTAAGGCAATTGGTATTTCAACAATTCAACCAAGTCCTCTAAGAAACCCCAAAACGTTCACAGCTCACAATTTCTCCAGTGAGATTCACTTTTTCTTTTCAAATATCGCCTTGTGCAATTTATGAGCCCAGAATCTCATCTGCAAAGTACTTGCCCCTGCGTACAGTTTCAAGATTTGGGACAGCATCGCCTAAATTTTTGGAACCAAAATCTCGCACTCTGATACTCCTATCCTCACGTGATGCATTTATAATCATGAAAACCTAAACATTCTCACCCTTCCACTCTCGACATTGCCACTCAACCAGATAACAAGTACCCCTGAGCAATAAGAGACGCAATCCTGAGCAAGTCAGGGAGAGGATTTACTGTCAAATGCTTTGCCATTTCTTTGTACTGATGATCCAGCTTCTCGTCATTCCTCTCCCCCCGATTCTTTGAAAGGTTTGGGTATGGAATAAACTGCAAACAAGAGCTTCAGGCACACAATCCAGACGGTAAGTCACTTTCCTGAAATATTGATGCATTGGATGAAGAATCAAATTGGTCCTTTAACACAATCTTCTAAGCGAGAAAATTCTCTGTAGATACCAAAATTGTAGACAAACATGAAAACATGAGTTTTAAAACTGTAAATCAAAGAATGGAACACACAAGCACTGGGGCATTTCATTAAAGAAAACACCAATGAAGATTCAGAATGCCTGCTCGCAAACTGCATATCAGTATTCAGTACAACCAAGGCAGATATTTATGCTTAGTCTTTTCCCTGTAAGAGGTGTATATCGATCCAAAAACCTCTACCATATTCTTCTCTTCCAACTTTGTCCGCTGGTCGTAGTAGGCCACACAGGATATTGTAAGGAACAAAAGGCTGAAGTACGACCTAAGTGCAAGGCAATAGCCCGCACACAAGAGCATGTAGCTCGCGTACATGGGATGACGCGCCCACCTGTAGGGCCCAAACATTACGACAGACATCGGGTTCACTAGTCGATCAGAGTATTTCCCTAAGAAGTAAATTGCATTCCATTGAACCACTACTGCAAGGCCAAGAATTGCTGCTGCCAACTTGGATTGCCAAGCCCAATTCCATGATTCCACCAGGAAAGGAGATTCAAAAGCTGCTGCCCAGTGCCCCCCTACAATGGCCACTATGAATGCAATTTGAGCCACCCGAGAAGGGCTACTTTGCCACCTCGGCTCTTCAGATACAGTGCTGAGAGTTCCGTACATACGATCCCGAACAATAGCACTAATAGAGAAGAAGAAGTAATACATAGTATAAAGAAGGATAGGCCATCCATCTATGAAACCGTGTACATGGGCAAGTGGAACCAGAATCAACCAAACCAGTGTTCCCCCCAAGATAAAAACTTGCTCTCCCTCTTTGGTTCCTGATTTTGCCTGTCTTACTGCTGCCTGCAATGTCCATATTCCCAAAATAATTGCTGCTGGCCATGGCCATATCACACCAAGCCAACTTGCGTACATCCAGAAATTGGAATTAAGTACGGTCAGACCAGCAATTGTAGACATGGTTGCATACGCTACTGCCACAATTGTCGTCCATTTTGCCGCCTTCAGTGGAGTTACTTGAGACAGGTTATGCCTAACTTCAGAAAAGTCAGGTATCTTAAGCTCGCCCAGCAATGGAATATCAAGAGTTTGTCCTCCATCTGCAGTGCCTACTCCTCTCCGAGAGTTAGCTCGGACACCCGACCTTTCAAAATTTCTTGTTCGCTCTGCAATTCGGCTCTGCAAATGTCCATCGAAGGGTGTACAGCCCTGCAAAACTCTACTCCGGCTATTCAGCTGCATCACAAATTATAACACAACAGAAGTTAAAGAAAAGAAGATATCTACAATCCAGTATTCAGCAAGAAGCCTAGATGGATAATGGCGGATGATAAGAAGACATAACCAGACGAGCTTGCGATTAAAGTCAATAATATGATACACAAACACTCGTTCGAGTACAACATATTCGGTTTGATTCTTCAGATCTCTGAAATATCAACTGGACGCTAAAGCAAAAGAAGACTTACAAACCTCCTGAAAACAACCTGCAATTTTAACTCGTAGATGACATGCACAGCGTGAATTTCCAAAAGATTTTTCCAACCAAGAAAGTTTTCTAAACCCTAAACCCTAAACTTTCTTGGTTGGAAAAATCTTTTGGAAATTCACACTGTGCATGTCATCTACGAGTTAAAACTGCTATGGACGCCATTAGCTCCATAGTCGCTAATAAAATTCGCCGAAGCAAAAATTAAAAAGACATTGATCATTTACTCTATAGGCGGTATGCAATCACAGTTTTACGGTACGAAGTTGAGGAAGATCTTACAGCATCGGCATGCACTACGAGACTTCCATTCTGTCGCTGTCGCAAAGGACAAGCCACGGAAGAGGAAGCTGTTTCTGACGCCAAAAACGCACCAGAGGAATAGCCGCGAAAAAATCCCTGACGAATCCTTCAAGTTCCACATCATACAGAGAAACTATAAGTCAAATTATTTCCACCTTCAAGTATAAAAATGCATGATTCCAAAGTCTTTAGGGACTAAGAGCGGAAAAATCACATAAGGGCCTTCTCCAAAAAAATTTAACTGGATCATCAGTACACAGAAATGACAAAGCATTAACATCTACCACAAAACTGATTGTTAACAAATGATACTTGTACACCTGTGAATATTTCATGCAAAAAAAATGCTTGAGACCACACCAGGACCCTCAGAAAACTGTGCCCATCAACTAATAAGCCTTCACGACCCTCCTCTACAATTTTGTATTCTCCGAAAGACATAACCAGACCCTGAAATACGCAGTCAGTCGAGCCAGATATTACCAATTCAATGTCTCAACAAGTCATTTGGTGGCGCACCAAAACATCCTTACGTTAATGCTCTGCTTAAGCACTTCGTTTTCAATTTCAATTCTCAGGTTCCTTTTTGAAAGACTTCAAAGCTCTACCACAAATACCTGATAAAGCCATCCAAAAATTTCCTGGAGTTCTTACATATCCAACAGAGTTAATCGATGTGGGATCATTCGATGTTGCACTGTCATAGCTACAAAGCATTGATTGAATTCGTCACAATATCGAATCCTTACGAATAGTACCTGCTTAGCTGAGCGGAGCCGACCCGAAGCAAATGCGACGATGGCGGCGGCGGTGGTGGAGATTGCTGCAATTTCTGTCCACTGGCCAACGACCACGACGCAGCTCCCACAGAAACTGCCATTGAAATCCACTCAATCCAAAAACAAGAAACTCTATCCACTAGCTTTCGAAGCAGAGCGCCCTCACAGCCACAACAACCGCCGAATGCGCCGCACCAAGCTGCTTCCACCACAATCCTCGTACACAAGCTAGAGGAAAGAAATTAGCATCAACATGACTTTCCTTTGGTCCATAATGAAACTTAAAAAACTCGGCCGCATTGATATTTCAATGTACAATACTACTAACAGTCATCACTCAAAACATAAAGAGTTCTAATTTCAGCTCACAACACCTAATCGTCTCACAAAAATGTCCGAAATATCAAACCCTAACACCTTCAGGAAAATTATCGAACCGCGAACACATTTCCATGGATCACAAATTCATATCCAGGCAGGCGTTGTGGCGTAGGCAGTGACGGTCTCTTCTGAGCCCATAGACTTGCCCCAGCGATACTTCCTGAGGCGCGGTACACTAATAATGATATGCAGTGTTATCTGTAGCATACTAAGAGCATCTGCAATGCGCCCGTCAACAGTGCCTCTATCGGCACTTTTCCGGGCAAAAAGCCGTTTGTATTAAAAATTGTGCTCCAATGCAACCTCTATGGGTCCCGTCACTTTCACGGTCTTGGTATGCGACCTCCCCACTCCGGCAAATTTCCAAAATTTGAAGGGCCCGCAAGTTGGCTCCCGGTAGAAATAATAATGATTGTCAACCATTTTCCACATTGTTAAGTGTGCCAATCAATTCAACCTTCCCTTGATTCAATGAAAAGTCTTTTTTTAATGTAAGATTCTTTTCTTTCTTTCTTTTTATAATGCAAAAAGTCCATTTGACGTTTAGATTGCCGGTTTTGCATTGGGTCTTTTTGTCCCAAAAAAAATCGGCACTGTGGAGGCCTCGTGGAATGCCCCTCCAGTTTGCCAATACTGGGTTGTTTTACTGTATTTGCATTGCAGTAACTCATTGCAGTAACTGATTTAAAAATACCATAAGTCTTGATTAATATTTTTATCAAAAATACAAATATCAATACCGTTTAAAGAAGAGGATCTTTATGTACTACATACGTTGGTTGGTAAAAGTATTCATCAAGGCTAAGAACTTACAACGTTTTAAAAATCAATTAGTGTAGGTAACAATAAATATCGTTATTAGCCCTGGAACGCCATTTTGTGGCATTCAGATGGCAATCCAATGAGCTTTTTCATCCATTTTAAAGCTCTTTGTTCCCTGTTTTCCTTGTTGACCTTTCATGTTAAGTTATAAAGAGTATCCAATTGAGTTTGTAGTCTAGCCAATGTTTGTTTTCACAAAAATGAGAAGTTTAAAAAAAAAACGAATCTCAAAATATGCTATTTTAGGGTATTTTGGGAAGTTGTTGCTCCTTGCTCTAAATCTGAAATTTCTCCACAAAAATGATGTTTTTTGAGTGTTAGGTCAACTAACAAAATGAAGGTCATCTACTCTAGTTTTTTGAGTGTTAGGCCAACTAACAAAATGAAGGTCATAATTTTCTATTTGATGTGATTTTTCTTCACTTTATCTTCAAAAATTCTCAAAAAAATCAATTTTCCACAAAAAAATCTAAATTTTTTGTGAAGTAATGAAGACATGTTATTTCATCTCTGAAAAATAAATATAATTTTTTTCATACATATCTAGTTGCAAAATGGCAACAAACTAAGTGACGGGCAGGGAGGCTTGAAATCATTGGTGATGGGTCCGTCATTTACGGGTTAGTGTAGTCTGCCGGCTTGACGGGCCAGCCTGAGGTATCCCAGTGGAGATGCTCCAACTGTAACTTACTCCACTGCCGTGTGGAACCCTAATTCGAACAGTGTAAAGCTTGACGAACAGCTTCCCGATATCCCTTCTTCTGTGTCGTCTCTTGCACTCGCAGCACCGTGCCTTAACGCGACCGCTTGCTTTTTGCTCCATCTCGCAAGCACGCCTCCAGCAACATGGTGCTCTCAAATGATATCGACCTCTTGCACCCGCCAGTGGAACTGGAAATGCGAAAGCACAAGCTCAAACGTCTTGTGCAGTCGCCCGATTCCTTCTTCATGGTACTTCTTTAATGCCCCCTCCGTAGGATTCGATCCAAGCGTTTCCCGTGTAATTGA
The DNA here is from genome assembly GCA_947034895.1 of Rhytidiadelphus loreus. Classification (NCBI taxonomy): domain Eukaryota; kingdom Viridiplantae; phylum Streptophyta; class Bryopsida; order Hypnales; family Hylocomiaceae; genus Rhytidiadelphus; species Rhytidiadelphus loreus. The sequence continues at coordinate 20,319,949 of OX344761.1, forward strand.
CAGGATATGCAGGATTCTCGGGGTGATCTTTGGTGTCTTTGGTGTTGATTCGATTCTGTCGAGGGTTTTATGACGTGGTTTATTCCCGGCGTAGTTTCGATTTTAGGGTTTGGGGACGCAATTTGCAGTTTAGGGTGAAACTGGAATTGTCACTGTGAAAAGCATCGTAGCTAGCAGTTTCTGTGATTTGTCGGGATCTTGCAGTTTTTTCCTCCTGCGTGTCCTTTTTGGTCGATTCGCTGCTGCTTATGAGGGGTTATGAGGTCGTTTATTTTGACGGAGTTTCTAATTTAGGGAGTAGATGCGCAATTTAGTTCTTTCGGCTAAAACCGACTTGTGACTTGAAAAGCAACGTATACCAGTCGTTGCTATGTGGGGAACTCAACAGCTGTAATTTTTTCTTCTTTTATTTTTAATGTAGAAGATCTGGATTTTTTTAGTGAGTCGGGATTTTGTGTCTCTCGATTTCAATTCTGATGTGGTGGTGTTTCTTGGGCGTGTGTGCTGCAGGATGTGAAGTGCCAAGGATGCTTTAGCATGTAAGCACTCTCTTTTAAGAATTTTGATTCGAATATTTCTTGATCGTGATGTGCTACTGGCTGTGCTTGTGACCGAGGTGTACGTTCGCTTTGTTGTTCTCATTCAGTGTAATTCTTTATTATGATTTGCTCCTCTGACATGACTTTCGATTCGCTGTGCAGCACAACTGTGTTTAGCCACTCCCAAACCGTGGTGCTCTGCGGGAGCTGCTCTACAGTGTTGTGCCAGCCTACCGGAGGAAAGGCTCGCTTGACCGAAGGATGCTCTTTCAGGAAGAAGGGCGAGTAGGCACGCCAAGCGGGAGGATACGTTATTCTCAATTTGAGCCGGTGAATTACCAAGGCCGCGCTATTTTGCAGAGGAGGAACAGTTTTAGCGAACGACAAGTGAGTTTCCAAGAGATTGCTTCTGTTAATGAGGGGTTTCAGTGCACCAGAACTCGTTGGGTACACCTGCATTTTATGTAGGAATATCCTGTGGTCTTATTCCTCGCGACTTTGATGTCTGCAAAATCCTTTCCGGAGATTTGGTGATCGATAGTTTAGTATCACTGGTAGTATGATTTCTGCTCTGTCATCTTTTCCATGGTTAGAGACTGTTTTGAAATTGCTGTAGATTATTTCGTCGTAGGTACATGGCCAGTCTCTAACCTCGGAATTTCTTGTCGCAAGAGCACCTTTCAAGCTGAGTAAATTGTACGACCTTTATATCTGTCTCATGATATGCCCGTGTAGTCCATTTTCTATCCACTCAGTGATATCTTGTTGTATGTCTGGACCTGGGGGCAGCAATTGAAATGGGTTGGGTGCACCAAGTGTACTGGTAGTATATCACTCTTATCATCAGATGATTGCTTGCTTTACTTTTTACTGCCGAAGTTTGTGATGTGAAATTCAAAGAATCAAGAAATGAACTTGATTTTGAATTATGAGAAGTTGACCACATTGGCAATTGCAATTGGCATTTGAAAATCCTCTAAAAACACTATATTCACTGTGTACACGTATTTAGCCCCCTAAAATCCGTATCATGTATCGATAGATGACTCTCTACTGCATAGTATGATGGTGTAGCGTCTCGGAAATCCCTTTTATCAGCAAAAGGCTCCAGGCGTGCAGGCCAAGGGTCCAGCGTCGGCCGTCATGGTCGCAACCATGGTGGCAGGCAAGGCGGTCACGTCGTTCATGGCCGTCGCGTACACTTCGGACGCGAGCGGCGCACCGGAGGTCCGGAAGAAGGCGCCATTCAGAAATATGTCACCCGAGGACTGCCAATTCCAACTCAAAGGATCGCTATCGCCCCCTCCATCCTGCAGTCTCTTGCTCACCTGCAATTCCGCCGCCAATTCCACAATCTCAACCCTTGAATCTCAACATTGACATAATTTGGAGAAGATTGACACAATTGAACGACCTACTCTCTAAGTCGACAGGATTAACACAATAGAGCTCTTACAGAAACTCACCTCCTTGTTCGCACCGTTCGGGGCCGTGAACACGTTCCCTTGGCTCACAATCGTTGGCTCTTCGCTGCCACCGATGGCGTACATTCCCCAACCTTCGTAGAAATTATTTAAGACGTGCACATAGCCGTGACGAATCCTGACGGTAAAAATCGTTACGATTATGAGAAGATTGTGATTCATACGATTGGGAAGCAGCTCCTTCATGGAAATAGAAATATTCTCGTTGTCTGGTTCTTAATTCAGCAACATTATGAACTTTGTTTTATAACACTTTTTCGATCTTGGCATGTGTCACAGCTTACGACAAAGTTTCAAAAAGAAAAATCGGGAAAAAAAGAGCGTTAGCCAATCTTAAATGCAGTAGAAAAATTGTGAGGACGATGGCGTACATTCTTAGATAACGTGGACATAACTGTGACAAACCAGACAACAGCCAGCACAAATCCTTACCATTATGAGAAAGTAGTGAAGATTGCGATTAATACAATTGGGAGGAAGCTCCGTCGGAGGAAGCAAAGCGGACTATTCCCGTTCCCCTGCTTCTAATTCAGCAACCGTTTTCTTAACGATTTCCAATCTTTGTATGTCTACTTACAGCTTAGGAACAGACTCATCGAAGACAGAATCGAGAAAACGCAGCACAAGGCAATATAAGAATTCGTGGACTGGAGTATACCCAAGGAAGATTGATGGAGAGGAAACACACGAGGATAATTACCGTGGTAAGCGCTCGATGAGCCCGGGCCCGAAGTGATTGAATGCCACAGTGACGAGCATCTCTTTGTCGACCTCGTCCTGCGGGTGCGCACCTAACAAGATCACTTTGTCGTGCTTGGTGAAGAAGTTGTTGGAGATTGTGACGCCCGTGGAGCCCTTGGTGACATCCACCAATCCGTCTGCGCCATTGGCAAAGTAACAATGGTCGATCCAAATGTCGCGGGAGGACCAGATGCTCACAGCGTCGCCATCCGTTCGCCCTCGTCCTCCCGCGTGCGTCGGGGAGCTTCGGACTGTGGCGGGGCCGGTGGAGACAACGTCATGAATGTGCACCCCGTGAATTACGACGTTGGAGACGTATTGAAGCGTGAGCCCGGCGCCACCAGCGATGTGAACATTGAAGCCTCTGCCGTCGATGGTTTTGAAGCTGTTTAGAATGAGCTCCTGACGGAGGCGGATGATCATGTCTCGGGAGAACACAATCCACAGAGGCTCTTGTTGAATGGCGCCGTAGCGCAATGTCCCCGGGACAGGATTTGCCGAATCAAAGTCAGTACTCTCCGTAACCACGTAAACTCGGCCATTTCTGCCCCCAATGGCTTTTCGTCCAGCTCCGAAAGCGCAATCAGCAAGAGCTTGGCGGTTCTGGCGCCACTGTGAATCGCACCGCCAACAATCGTCGATCGGGTTTCCGGATGTGCATTCGCTTACCATCCTACGGGCTTTCTGACCGTCTGGCTGGTCCCTTAGTGATTCATTCACCATGGTTCTTGAGGAGCCATTAGTAATCGTAAACTGCGTGGTTGCCGATACTGACAACGAGGTTTCCTTGTCAAGGATCCTACCAGCTTGGCACTGCAGGTGCAAGCCCGCTGTGTAAACAATGTACAAACAGAAGGTCAGTACCTGAGCGTTCCTCTGTCTCGCCATCGATTTAGAAACCCAAACAAGAAAAGTTGCAATCATCGTACTGTAGTTTAATTTCAAGAGAAAGATTCTACAGACAGCTCTGAATTTGCGATGGCATCTCCAATCTTGCACTGTTTTATAGTTCCATGGAGCCACTCGCCTCAAATTTCAAGTTCATGGTGGAAAAGGACTAATTTGCTAGGCGCATTGATGAGCATTAGTTGCAGGATGATCGGGTGAGTTTGATTGCGATTGCTCGCTCGGAGTCTTGACGACCTTCGCCTTCGCCAATGTCCCTTTCCCTACGCTCCAAGCAAAGCGGTAAGTGGGTTTCAGACAGGGTTGCTCACCTGTTTTCGTTCAAATTTCAAATCTTCCGAGCTGGTTGAAATGGCGCGGCGTGTGACCACTTGAAAACTTTTCTCACTCTAGCTGACTGTTCATGAGCATGTTTAATTGTAATGGAAGTTTTGCGAAGTGCTGCATGTAATTGAAAAACCAAACGCAACTGCCTAAATGAGATCAAATCAGTCGGAAAAGAAATTGAGACTAAAAAGCCAAACATTACGACCATAATTGTTGTCAACGTACCTATCTTCATCATGTTGAATTGCAGGTGAATCCACCATGCCCAGAATGAAACAACTCGACGAAATCTCCAAGGTTCACAGCCATCGTTGTCGACACTGACCTTGCCACTTGGCATTTGAACTATCAGTGTCAATCAATTAAAAAGGGGAGCAAATGGCTGTCAGCTTAAGTCCTCCATGGTAGAGATTTTTTAGGATGGTAGTTGATAGCCACTAGTGGTTGTGTACAGCATAGAAATATATGAAGCTCAGCATGGAAAAGCAAAGGATGAGTCAAATCCGTATAAGGGTCGTAGCTGACCATGTCGGACAGACCAGGTACCATACAGATTCGTTCCTTTTGACCACATCCATGTTTCAGATTTCCTTGTTATTGAAAGGAGAAGGATGAAGATAGATTCACATGAGGAGTAGGCTCCTAAAGCTCAATAAGTAGATGGTCATGAAAATTGCTTTTCTGCCTCCAAACAGTCTGATAAAAAATTTAAATGAAATAAAAAAGATCCAACAATTCTACGTACGAGGAGAATGAATGTAGTCTCTATAAAAGCATCAGCGCCCCGATTTTTTTGCCTTGTAGCCTAATTTGAGAAGTTCCTCCACTAGCTTTGCTGAGAGATCGCCCTAAACAACGAGATGCAATCAGAACACGATTTTAAAGGACGAGATAACAAGAAAGCTACTGTCCTAGAGTCAATCAGGACATGCTGTGATTTGAGGGTGGACAAGCCATGCAGATCTAAGTAGAATGCACAAGACAAATCGCAAACTGGGAACCGAGTCGTGATAAACAAACCTGGATCTCAATTTCACCGTCCTTAACTGCACCACCAGATCCCATTTTCACTTTCAACCTCTTGCAAAGTGATTCTAAAGACCCCGCTTGAAGCTGCAAGCCTTTAATCAGCGTCACGGTCTTGCCACCTCGTCCTCGCTTGGTGGCTTCGACAACTAGTTTCTGCTCTTCGGGTTTCACGTCTACGAGAGACTGCATTTCCAACATATCTGCTTCTATCATTTACCAATTTCAAACAGCTGGACAGTTCCGTGCAAGAATTGAAATAAGCGCAGTGTTCAACTCTCCCGATTTTTTTTAATGAAAAACAACAATGACCTAATGCAGCAGCAACTAATGACACGATTCAATTTGGAACTTGTTCAAGGAATTCTGCCAAGCTACATTGGTCAATTGCAGCGCCTGAATCCAATTGCTTACAATGACTTGAACGACAGGTTTGGCGTACAAAGATTCGAGACTCCAGAGATTATTACCACAGGAGTGCGAGGCGTCGCATCTGCTTTCTTTGCGAAACTCTTCCCCTTCTTGGGCTCCGAGGGTGGAGTGGCGCGCACCACCTTGACTTCATCCCATCCCCCGCGAGACGCCGCTCCAATGTCGATGAAATTCGGCTGCCGCTTGTTGTCTCCTGCAAAAATTCTCAGCACGCGCTGATGACTCCGGCGAGAAAGAGAGCTCAAAGGTTGGGAAGCACGCACGCGTCCTGCTGCGAGAAACTCAGACTGGTGAAGAGGGGATCGACAGAGGAGCTGCATTCTGAAACCTAATTTAGGAATTTCCAATCAGTCTCTTGGCGGCAAGCTCCTAAAGCCTCCTTGAATTTCAATCCTGATGAAGTCGGAGCAAATTTCAATGCGCTCATCGACACTGAATTTTTTCTCGAAACAGGATTCGAAAACCTTCAGTTGTTCACATGGTGCGACTGAAATCGCGGAATCGTCGCGATAGCTCACCAGCTCCTCTTTAATGTCACAGCTAGGTGGACATTTTATTACGGAGTACATGTTAGTACCTCCCAAAATGTTAGTGATGATATGGCAATACACTATGGTGAAATTTTCAGTTTTTTAATCATCTTTGTATTTGATATGAATTTCATCAAGTTTAAAAAAAAAATCCGTATAATTTCAAAACTCCATGAAAAAAACTTTTACAACTTTTTAGAAGAATTGTGGTTCAAGTTTTGAGTTTTGTTTTATTTAAATCATTAGCCCCTAAGGTTCTTTCAAGTTTAGAGGCCCAAAATTGCTTCAAAATAATCATACCTAAAGGAAGGCTAAAATCTTCATCTATGTTTTTTTTAACAAATCCAACGATGAGATTCTTTAATTAAGAAAGCTTGTTCAAGTACATCCTCCCAAAAAATTTAAATGAATGTTTCCACCAATTGTAAGTTCAATGTGCCTAAACTTCAAAATGTAGGCTTATCTAGCCCTTTCAAAAGGTGAAATCTTGTCTTTTAGCATATTTAGAAAAAAACCCATGTATAACTTACATGTTTTAGTCAATATGTTGGAAAATGGATTGAGAATATATGTAAAAAAAATTAACCATAATACTTTCATATTCAACTTTAAAAAATAAAATAGTTAGAGGTGGTACTAAATGAAAGAAAAGCTTAAAATACTAGTAACTTTTATAAGGAATTGAGAATTGTTAAACCCAATAATGAAAATGTCCTAGTAAATAGATGGTATCCTTTGTTTTTGTTTGTATATGAAAATTTTCAAAATTGAGTTCAAAATCTTTGACAACTTTCTATGTTTCTTCTACCTTCATTGCATGCAAAATAAAACTCCTCTAACTTTCACCTCATTACTTAAAATTGAATGGTTCAAATATTTTTGAATAGGTATCAATCTACACAATCTAATAAACTTAATTAATCTTATTTTAGAATATAGATTTAGTTGCCCAAGTTGACATTGAAATAAAAAAAAACTTTTAACATTTGCAATATTTATTGGGATGACCCAAAACAAAGCTTTATATATCGATTAGGATGATTAGCATCCATCCTAAAAAATTCATGCAAAAATTATTAGATTATGAAGTCAACAAAGCCTACCCAAGTTTTCAAAGTGGACTCAAAATGAAAAATATAGAACGAAAGATTTTGAAGTTTGACTATATAAACATGGGCTTTATTTCTTGCAAGATTAAATGACAAATCCATAGAAAGTTGTGGATACATGCATTTGTTGCCTAGAACTTCATTCTACCTACCAACTAACCATTGTTTCACATATTTATCACCTTGATTTTATTCATTCATTGACTATCAAATTATCTCCATATGAATCTCCCTATAGCATTAAAATTACTTATCAATATAAATCGAAATATAAAGTGTATGACACATTACCATAGACTATGATAGGTGTGATGAATCCTTGGCCCCATTTGCTAGTAGGGTTGGGAAGAGAACAGAAGATGCCATATAGTGTCAGTCAACGTGATATTAAAGAGCGCCGGCTTACAGAAATAATTCCTGACCGAGATAACGAAAAAAGATTTCGAGCGAACGGAGGCATATATATTCGTCACAAAAAACCGACGAAGAATCACGAACGACAGTTTCTCATCGGACGAATTTACTCCGTCCGTCCGCAGCCTGGCGGCAAAAATGCAAAATCCGACGTTTCAGTTTCGTTCCAGTTTGCGGTAACTTATCTCTTTTCTCACTTCCTCCTGGCCGAAGATTGCTGCTCGAGCTTCCGTTCTCCGTCGTCATGACCCAAATGTAACTTCCCATGCTGAAAGCGATCTAACAATAGAATTTGAAACTTTAACTTAAAAACCTCCGTCATAGCTCAATGAGTTTCACTGTTGCATGTGGATCAAGTAGTAACAACTGGGAACATCGCCCCTGTAGCCGGAACCGCGGGAGCCAGGAAAAATGTTCGACCCAGGTCCACAGTTAACTAGATTCAATGTAAAGTCTTCGTCGCAGATTTGAATGGTCTGATCATCATAATTCATAAACTACTCTTTTTAATTGAACGAAAAGCTCGGAGTTACTTACCGTTTGCTTGGCCTATTTCACATGAAGATGTTCCTGGTTCTCGCCTTTTGATCCGAACGTAACGACAACAGAATTCGAATTCAGGGAGCCAAGGCGCATGAGCACGTACTCTTCGTGAATGTTGATGAATGCAGCTACTTCGTAGTCGTCCAAATTATTGGCACGGCACTGCGAACTTTGTTATTCTAGAACGTCGTCTAGTTGCCGCTGTGATTGTACGTAGTGGGCGCCCCAAAGGTGCAAGTTTGCTAGAGCTTCGTTTTCGGGAGACTCAGCTGTGGATGGTCTTTGAATGGTCTTTGAATGGGGATTCAGGTGTTGTTGGGTTGCTAGATTCAGGCTGAATTTCAATGGATGAGTTGCAGGAAGGCGAATCGTATGCTGGTCGCAAGGATGTGGCATTCGCATGAAAGGTCCAGACGGGGAAGAATTCGGATCTCGTGTAGGCAGAGAATAGGAAGAGCAGAACTTTTTGAATACTAGTGGCGCTCAGGAATGAATCCTCTCCGGTTGTTTTCGAAGGTGGCCGCAGCGTCACCCAAGAAGCTTTCCTTCGACAATGTACCCCTTCAGCCGCAACCTCCCCCTCCCGAGGTCCCCGTGGCGCCTTTCATAGTCATCACGCGAGGCGAACCGAAGGTGGATCCACCCTGCGAGCTTCGCATTCCAGCCGAGGATTTGGATGTCTCCACTCCTGCGAAGACGACGCCGTCTAGCGGCAGACGAAAGCGCGGCCAGTCTCCCCCCGAGTCAGGCTCCCCCACGAAACTCCCAACGCCTGGCCGCGGGAAGAAAACCGCGAATGGCGGGCAGCGCGGATCCCACCTGTCGACGAGCTCCACCGGCAAGCCTGGGCACCATCACCGACGGTCGCTCAGCAACTTGCCGAGGTTGGAGAACGGCGCCACTATTACTACGGATTTCCCACCAGGACGCACTTTGCGACAATCTGCGTCGTTTTCCGGCGTTTCAGCGTCGCGAGGAGGGCGCCCTCCCACCAGCGGAGAGATTAGCGTCCCGATGTTCGGAAGTGGCGTCGCCGTCGCAGCCCCTCGTAGCACTGGGAAACCCGTGCGTTACGCGAATTCGAAGACTCCGGTGAAGAGTGTGGCGAGTGGATATGGCGAGGAAGCGCGAATTGAGTTGAAGGAGGATCCCACGTTCTGGATGGACCACAGTGTACAGGTTCGTGTGGAATCACCTCTCCGGGGGCTCCTAATTTTCTAAAATTTCGTCTTTGGAAAGAAATTCCTTGTTGTTTGAATCTCGTGAGCAGGACGGATCACAGTAATTCGTGATGAGCGCATTCCACGAGTACGGCTTCAATGCTGATTTGTACAACTGGGGTGTGGACATTGAAATTGTGCAATGTGAAACCCGTTTCTAATCTCCTACACTTGAGTAATGGCATTAATTTTATTGAATTGATTGTTGCCGATTTCACGTTGTAGCTCTCTCGCTATTCACCTTATATCATGACAATCACGAGTGGGTCCTCAAAATTTTCAATGTCGTGATTGGCCACTCACGAGTGCATACCCCAAACTTGGCTCCCCCAAACTACCGAATATTCCATATTTGAATTGTATCAACGGACTGCAACTCTCTGTTATTTTCCAACTATCACGCGTTCTTCAAGAGCTACAACCTATCAGATGTGATATAATTGAAGAAACGTTGGGAAAAAACTCAAATTGAGGCTGATCTCGAAAGTGAGAAAGTCCTCGTCCGCAGTTCTTTGTAATTTTGGTATCATCCTGAGTCTATTGAAGCGTCCGTTCCACAAGGTTTGAAACCCTATTTTGATTGTAGGTTTTGATTCGGGCGCGTCCGCTGAGTGGCACCGAGGTCGAGCAGCATGGGGTGGGGCGATGCCTGCGTCAAGAGAACGCGCACACGGTGTCGTGGCTGGGACAGCCGGAAACGAGATTCACCTTCGACCATGTGGCAGGGGAATTCGTCACGCAGGAGGAGCTTTTTCGAGTGGCCGGATTGCCGATGGTGGACAATTGCATGGCGGGGTACAACAGTTGCATGTTTGCTTATGGCCAGGTATGATTGTCTCCCCATTTCGGAACGTTTCTTTCCTAATTCAGTGCATTCTCAGGCGGCGTCTTTGAGGTTGATGTGAGGTTAAGCGCACCCAAATGCTACACTTGAAGTGCTGATCATTATCGTAGTTCCTATTTTTTAGAATTATCGGATTTTGAAGTGTTTCTCTAAGCAAACAAATAGGATTCCAACGCACTAGAAAAATGCATTATCTGGATACCATATGTGAAAGCTATAAGAATTCACAATTGTATTGGTAGACGACCTAACACGGACATTAGTTCTGATATGGAGGTAGTGTACAGTCCCGATATCAATATGTATCCATTTTTAAGATTTTGGGGTTTCACATGTACGTTGGTGTCGCAATTAGTTACCTCTACCTTACATTGATTAAGTTTTCCACAGACGGGGAGTGGCAAAACGCATACGATGCTGGGCGACATTGGGGAAGTGGATGCACAACCGAATGAGAACCGCGGCATGACGCCACGAGTCTTTGAGTATCTGTTTGCTAAAATCCTCAAGGTACTCAAATCTTAGAATTTGAATTTGGTGACTCCGACAACAGAATCGCTTGAATTCATTGTAATTTCCTCTAGACCCTAGTGCCCGAAAGCTTAAACCCTAAACCCTAGTGCCGGCGTTGATGTAGGAAGAAGAAGCCCAGAAACATGCCAAGTTGAAGTACAAATGCACGTGCTCTTTCCTGGAGCTCTACAATGAGCAAATCTCGGACTTGCTCGAGCCGTCCTCCACTAATTTGCAGATGCGCGAGGATTTAAACAAAGGGGTGTATGTGGAAGGCTTATTGGAAGTTGAAGTTCAGAATGTTCAAGATGTTTTGCATCTCCTTCTGCTGGTACTTCATACTCCATTCTTGCCCATCTGGAACCAAGGAATTGTGTTGGTTGAATTCACAATTCCAAAGGAACCTGATCTTCAGAATTCTATCCGCAAACTCTTTTGCATAGCTGAATACTTAGGTCTGAGTTAAATTATTTTTTGTATTATTTGTTTGCTCCTCTAGGGCGCGACGAATAGGAAAGTGGCTGCCACCAACATGAACCGAGAGAGCAGCCGCTCACACTGTGTTTTCACTTGTGTCATCGAAAGTCAGGTACGCAAACCACCTGCTGAACTCCTGGAGATCGTTTTTGATACCCACTTCACTGAAATCATTAAAGATGCAAGTAACTTTTGAGAAGGTCTCAGTGAGCGTAAATTCTTATCAAGCGATTTTCCCACAACAGAGCTCCTCAAAGATATTAGGAAATGGGTGAACAGCTGAAGTTCTTATTCCTCTATCTTTAATTTTCCATATTCGAAGCACAATGAATGTAATATTGAAGGTTACAGATGGAGTGGGATAATGCGGCAGAAAAGAGTGCACATGTAATTCTGCGATTTTAACAAATGTAAAACTTGTGTAGTTTGCACTTTTGCAAAAAACAACTTGTGCATTTCGCTGATCTCTGATGACGGGAATTGAATGGCAGTGGGAGTGCGATTCCATGATCAACTTCCGATTTGGTCGACTGAATCTCGTCGACTTGGCTGGTTCAGAAAGGTACGGTTCAGAGAAACCGATGAATCCATCCATGTAGTGAGAAACACCCTAAACCCTAAACCTAGTCCCATAGATCATTCACCTACCGTGTAAGGTGCTTGTTCTTACTTTTGCCATATGAAGTTAGAGACATTTATTATGCGTCATGACCACATTAATAGCGACCCTAGAGAAAAAAACCACGTGGAAATTGCGTTATGAATTTGGAATCTTCCTCCGCTATGGAACAGACAGAAAGCCACGGGCGCTGATGGGGAACGGTTGCGTGAAGCGGCCAGTATCAACAAATCGCTGTCCACACTTGGGTAAGCTCTCTCTCTAGCTCGTAAATCTCCCCATGAATCCAATGAAACTTCGTATTTCAATGAAATCTTCACCAAAACCAACTGAACCAGCCAATAATTTGTGTGCAGGCTTGTCATTATGGTGCTGGTGGACCTTGCAAATGGGAAACAAAGGCATGTCCCTTACCGAGATTCAAAGCTCACGTTCCTCCTTCAGGTGATGATTCATCTTTCCCTTAAAGAACAACCCTGAAATGCTTGAAAATTCTTGTAGAAAAAGTTGACTGATGGTGCTGTTTCTCAGGATTCTCTTGGAGGCAACTCGAAAACCACCATTATTGCCAACATCAGCTCCTCTACTGGGTATGAATTCAATTCCTCTTAACTATAGTTTCCCATCTTTTCCATTTTTCAGCTGGAGATTGCGTGGTAATTAATTTTGAAACTGTCTGAAATGGCATTACAATGTCAGAGTTTCTAGTGTCAATTGACAGCTTTCTACTATCGGGGTCTACTAGTGTTGATTGCCAAATTGACCACTGTTTACTGTTTCCCGTATTGATGTTTGCAGTTCTTCCTCGGAGACTCTCAGCACCCTCAAGTTTGCACAACGTGCGAAATTCATTCAGAATAATGTACGATGTCGTTCCCCAAACCTCGCGTTGGTTTTTTGGGCCATGATTTTGTGTCAACTGCTTTTCTTATTTCTTCAGCAGTAACTGATCCGCTGGTATGAATAAATGATCAGGCTGTAATCAACGAGGAGGCGGCTGGAGACGTTCGAGGGTTACAAGAGCAAATTCAGCAATTGAAGGTGAGGATCTTCTCGCTCTTTCATTCTTATGTGCTTCTCTTCTCAAATTGATAGTTTTGGAATGGGAAAATGATTGTGTAAGAAAGTGTAGCACTCTCTTGGCATTTCGATGTGAGGTTTGAATTATGAAGTGTTTGCATTTTCCTTCTCATTGCAGGATGAGTTAGCACGTGTGAGGAGGCAGAGCATATCAAGGATGCCGAGCGTGCTTGTGTCAGAAATGAATAGTGGCGAGCTTAGTTCTTCAATTGAAAACAATATAGCTGGTGCAAAAGATGGATTTGACCCTCTGAGGAGCTCAACGGAAGGCTCCTTCCTGCAGTTTGGCAGAGCTGTATTGGGCCCGACTGCTTTGAGTCACAAGGTAATTACCGGCCTACCAATTCTTTAACCGATAGTTGAAGGGTGCCAAGAGGTTTGCGTTTCACAAATTTTCAGGTGGAAACTGACTTTGTTTACTTGGTGGGAGCTCAGTTAAAGGCCATGGAAGCCCTGTTGGCGGACGCATTACGGAGAGAAAAGCTTCTAGAGAAAACAACTGATGCTAAAATCGAGTATCTGACTCGCATGGTTAGTTGTTACTTAACCCTTAAAGGACGTGGAGTCCCATATTGGGCCCCATGTATTTTTTGGCAGTTTTGAGGAGCTCATATGTAGATTTTTATTAATTCAAGAAAATATTTATTAAACCAACCTAACTAATGTTCTTCACTCAATCTAATGATACGAAATTTTTCTCCTCTTCCATGATATGCTTTATCGAAATGGTAATTATAAACTGCTGTCACAATACGTGCTGAATCTGTTCTTTCCATGATTTTATTGTTCATTTTTTTCCTACAATATCCTGCCTGCTGAGCGTTATCTTCTGTTCCAGGTCAAGCACCGAGAGGACGAAACATGTTTCCAAAAATCAATACTGGAATCAAGAACACACAAAATGCATCGGCTGGAGGGACCTTCTGAAACAGATTCAGAGAAATGTGCTGCTGCACCCCAAGCGTTGCAGGTGTTGCAGGATGAATGTGATCATCCTGAGCATCTGAGGCTGACTATGGAGAATCGCCACCTACAAGAGCAACTTCGTAGGTACGGAGACACTGCAGCTCTCGCTTCTGTTTATTGAAACTCCTTCATTTCCAATTTCAGATGGATTTTTTATAGCTACGGTGTACCATTTTATGGGACTTAGATGGCTCGCATATTCTACACTACGTGATCTATATTAGTTAAGCTCCGACAACTAGCTCTTAGTAAATAGCAATATTAGTGGGCGGACAAAGTGCTAGTTTAAAAGTGCAGCATAATATCATGTCGTAACTGCATTTTTTGTATAGTGTAGCAAAAATAGCCCTGGATGTCTGAAATTGGCTTGTCTGTTGTTGGATGGGAGAGTTTATATTGACCGAAGAAACATTTGTTTAGCAGGTCCCAGGAGTATGATGCATTTGAGGAGAGAGAAACTATGTTTCAAGATATCTCACACTTGCGAGAAAAAGTAAAGTTTCACACAAACCTTTTTTTTTTGTTGGTTCTGCACAAAGTTATGGGAATTCACTGGACGTTTGTTGGTTCCCTGCTGACTTCTTGTTCGATTTGTAGCTACTCGATATGTTGGACCGAAACATTTCTATGGACGCCGGTGCTCTTCCCCAGGTCCGACTCCCTTCCTCATTCTGACCAATATATCTACACGATTCTTTAGATTTGGACTTCTTTATTCAGGAACACTAGTAAATAACCTTCCTGCCAATTGTAGTGCCATTTAACGCAGTTTCTAACGACAGCTCTGCCAATTGCAATGTGGGTAGATTCTCTAGAGGGTTCTAGGTAACCCTCTTCGAAAAGCTCTCGAGTCCTAATTTTTACTTGTCCTTTCAATCGATTGGTTTGATCTATTATTCACAAAAGCTTGTCTTTGTCAACCCCAGCAAACCGCGTTGGTAACCGAACTTGCGGCTGAGAGACAAGTGACAGAGCTTCTTCGAAACGAGGTCGAAGCCTACCAAAACGACCTCGCCGAAAGTCGAATGAAGCTGCAAACCAGTTTGGAGTCCAATGAGAGAATGTCAAGGTACAGTGATAGTGTCGACAATTGATTTGCATTCCGGTATAATTTCCCAATTCCTAGATCTTAGCTGATAATTGTGTCAATGGTCAGCGAGTTGGATGCGTTGCGAATGGAGCTTGAAAGCTCACAGGAGGAGTGCCGAAAACAAAGACAAGAGCTCGGAATTCTTCAGGTACCCGTTCCGTTTAAATCTCACAGTTCTAATTAATAATCCTTTATTGAACCGCACTTAGTATCTATCTCCTGGTACACTTTTATTCAGAGTTTTGGGTGAGCAGGTCAAATCCCAAGCGGTGGAGAGTTTGGAGTTGAAGCAAGCGCAGCATCAACAATTCATGTTCGAGCTGAAGACGCAGCTTCAGAAGGTAATCACTGCCTCGTAAGGTAATAACTGTTTTATGAATAATATAGTAATTCTCCCAATTCAATGCTCCAATTGACTGTACATTGTTGGTGACCCAAAGACTCTTAGGCTCAATGTTCATGTTTTCTGCTCCCGAATCAGAGTGAAGAGAAGGCGGAGCAAGAAGCGAGCAGGCGAAGTCAGCTTGAGCTGCAATTGCAAGAGGCTCTCCAGGAATCCACCAACTTGCAGACCGAGCTCCAGGTTCAGAAAATTCACTGTACTTTTTTCCTTATATTCTAAGAATCTCATTTGATCTTTCTTCTTTTATTTCTCCCCCTCCCCCTCCCCGCATTCCATCACCTTCTCCACGCTTTCAAATTGGTAGCCTATACATCGTGGCAGCTCACAGAAGTTCATCAGAAGAAACTTCATAAGAGGTTACTATTTAAGCTTTTGAACATACGTAGGAGTGTGGTTTTGGGGAGGTTTATAGAGCTGTGGAGAGATCACTCTGGGTATGAACCAAATTTGTCAAGATCAAATCTTTATTACTGTGTCTGAATTGCTGATGCCAATTCAAAGTGGTCCACTATTGAAGGGACAGTAGACAACCCCATACACGTCCATTCAAAGATCAGTGTCCAAGTTGCGCTTGCACTCAACTTGCTAATCCCAGTCCAAGCAAACGTAAGAGTTGGAAGAGATCAGTTGCTGACTTTGTGGTGGCTCCGAATTGCAGTGGACCAGAGACGCATTGGAAGACGCCGAAGCGCTCGTGGAAACTTTGCAACGAAACGAACCCATTTTGGAAATCGGAGACCCAGGAGGCTCATACGAATCCTTCATGATCGGGCAGTTGCAAGCGGAGATCATCGAGATGCACACTCGTTTGGAAGACGAGCGCAAGCGTGGCAGAGAGCTCGAGTCGCAGATCGCCAGCAACGGAAACCGCGACGACGCGTCTCACAAGCGGACCTTAAGTACTGACTCATGCGACGCAACAGGCAAGCGCAGAGTGCGCCACCACGACGCCATCTTGCAATTGCAAATGGAACTGGAAAGCTTGGACGGTGGGTCACCGAGCTCATCCCGGGACGCAATCAAAGGCTACCGCTGGGAGGATGGCACGCGTGACGACGAGGCGGAAGTGAAGCACACGGTGACCATCATGCAGCTGCAATTGGACATTGAAGCTTTAGAATTTGCGCTTGTCGAGGAGAAACAGCGACATGCGGAATCCAAAGCTTCCAGTGAGACGCTCCAACAGAAACTCGCAACCCTCGAAAGCAAGTTGTGTGATGAAATGGAGATCGTCCAGGCTCTTCAAGGTCACCAGAGCCCTGTGCGTGAAGTCGTGGCGAAGACGACTGGCGACATGGAGAAGATGGAGGAGGCGCTTGTGATTGCGAGAGAGCACTTCAATTTGGAGAGGGAGTCGTTGTTGCAAGCTGTCGCCGACGCGGAGGAGCGGTACACTGTTGCGAAGAACGAACTCGCGGTGCGGCATGAGGAGTTGGTTTGTCTGGAGGAGCGGAGTCGATGTGCTGAAGCGAGGGAGCTTGTTGTGCAGGAGGAGAGGGTGAAGCTGGAGGAGGAGATTGTGAAGCTGAAGGAGCAATCTGCACAGGAACAGGAGGATTGGGTGTTGGAGAAGTCGGAGCTCGTGGTCGCTGTGCGAGATTCGGAAGCTCGTTGTGTGGAGAAGAATAAAAAAATCATCAACCTGGAAAGGATGCTGGGAACTCGTACATCTGAGAGCATCGCGCAAGGAGGTCTTCGGAATCAGTTCAACCGGAGTCCGAAACTCGAGAAAAAGCTTACGACCATGACGGAAGCTATGGAGAAACTTACGGGTGAAAATACGCAGTTGCAACGACAGGTGGAACTCTTGCGACGTGAAGCTGAAAATGCACGAAAAGTAGTTGCACAGAAAGAAGAGGAGCTCGCTCCCATGCGGACAAATCTGGCGGATATGGAAAATCTCTTGGAGCAAGAGAATAGCAAAGTGAACGCACTCACATTGTCCATCACAGGCACGGGAAAGAGCTGGATTGACCACATCGAGAAGGAGAATCGTGTGCGGAAATCGGGGAGTGAGCTCGTCAAGAGCACCGATCGGTCGTTACGCGCGCTTCCGGAGAATCGGAAGCCGCGTCGATTGAGCGATGGTGGCACTCACAAGCTTGGTGACAGACCAAAACATCAAGATGCACCTCGAGCAAGTGGGGAGAAAAATGCAAAACTTCGCTCGAAGGTCCAGGATCAGGAACAACAACGACAACAGCAGCAGCAGAAAAATCTTCAGTTCGATGCTTCAAAAGCCGAGCTCCAGGCAGCCATGAAGGAGACGGAGCGTTACAAAGAGCTGGTACAACAATGTGAAGCCGAAATGGAGCGATTGACGCTGCTGCTCCTCCAGACCGAAGAGCGGCAGATCAAAGCCGAGCAGGCCTGGAGGGAGGAGAAATTCGAGCTCCAGGCGCACAGACACGAAGCTGAATTGGAGGCGGCTGCAAAGAAGCTAAAGCTGCCCGCGCGGTTTGCGAAGATGGAGCAATGGCGCCAACAGGTGAGCGAGGCTGACAATCTCATGAGCATCCTCGTGCAGGCGAACGAGAAGACGAAGCAAGAAAGTTCCCTGGCCTCCGTCGAACTCGTGCAGGAGTTTCTGGACCTCATGGCGACAACGAAGGAGCAGCTGGACGCCACCATGGGCCACGCCGAGTTTGAGATTCGTGCGTTAGCGGCGGAGACTCAGCTGCTGAAATCCGAGTTCAAGCAGGCGCTTCTGGATCCCTGCAAGGCGGTGTTGGCGGAGCAAGAGGCCACCATCCATAGCCTGCACGAGGAGCTCAGCACGGCGAGGAAGCAGACATGGAATGCGCAAGCTGACCAAGGCGCCACGGTTCGCGCTTTGCACGAGAAGGAGGAGACAATCATGAACCTCCTCAACGAAGTGAACCAACTCAAGCAGTCCCGGAACATGTCCCTTCGGCAGAGCTTGACAAACGATCTCCGGCAAAGCTTGACGAAAGAGGAGCTCGCCCAACCGGCGTTGCGAAGGTCATTCTCGTGCAAACTGATTGAGGAGAAAGAGATGACCATGACGGTACTCAAGGAGGAAACGGAGTTTCTGAAGACCCTGGTATTCAGCCTCGATACGGAAAACGGGGAATTGCAACAGCAGCTCCTCGACTTCGAAGTCGAAACGACTGCTCTCAAATCCACCATCGCCACTCTGGAACGAGAACAGCTGAACCTCGAGGGTAGCAATGCGAAACAAAGCGAGGATTCCGCTGCACTTGAGCTGAAACTCCAAGAGAGCACCCGTCGTATCAGTGAACTGGAGTGCCAGAGATCTGAGCTCAAGGATGAAATGCAGCGACAGGCGGTGTCGCTTGCAGCTCTTTACGGCGAGCTTCATAAGCAGGAGAATTTGGAAGACATGGTGCGCACCGATGAATGCAAACCCGAGGACAAGAGCCTCCTGGAGGTCTTGGAGGAGGAGAAGGTGGAACTCAAGTCTATAATAGAGCGTTTTGACGCTGAGATGGTGACTCAAAAGAGTGAGTCTTGCGAACTGAAACTGCAGGTGGAAGCTCTCCAGCAAGAGATCGAGACTCGGAATGTCGAGCTGCGAGAAATTGCGATGGAGCGGACGAAACTGAAAGCGGAACTGGAGAGTAAACATGAGCTTGCAATGGAACGTGACAAGCTTCAAGCGGATCTCGATCTTTTCATGGAGCAGCTGGAGGCGGTTCAAGCCATGGCTGCGGAACGCGACGACTTCGCTTCTGAAGCTCACAAGGTTTGAGTGCCATCCCTTAACAAATTTTCAGTTACTCACTCATGTGCTTAATGAGCTAGAGCATCTTTCAGTTTTTTACATTCCATTCAAATCTCTCCATGACAATGGGTTTCGAAATCTATTCTCTCGTGTGTTCACAAATTGACACCTGGAAGTTTTCCAGTCACATGTGTACACAGCATGACAGATTCTCAGGATACACTAAGAATGTGCAATTAAGCTTACAGTGATTAGAGTGGATATGATTGTAGACTGACTATGAGAAATTTATAACCCTGAGTAGTACATGTTCGTAGAATCTGTGATTCGGGTTTCGGGTTTCGGGTTTACATCTTATGCGATGTAAGCATAGTAGCATCCTTTAGCAACACGGTGTCATTTTATAACCCTTAAACCTCACAGTTTCTGAAAAGACACTGAAAAATCAGCCCGAGGGGCTGGCTGTGACGTTTAAGGGTTACTATCAATGACACTAGTTTAAAGGAGTTGTGGTACTGTTCGTTGTATGAATGGGAATGTCTTGTTTGTAATGAATGATAATTTCCGATTTTTTCTTTGCTTAGAGTATTCTTATTCTATGTGAGCAGATGGCCGACCTGAGCAAGACACGAGCCGACGAGAAGCAGGTGGAAGCTGAGATTCTAGGACGGTCGGTAGAGGAACTGGAAAACACAGTATATGCTCTCGAGTCTCAGGTTTGTGAAGATGCTACTCCACATGATGAGAGTCCAGTGCCTTGTGAATGCATTTAGACTGGTTCAAATGCTGAGAATATGCCTGTATATATGCCTAAATGTGCAACTTGACGTTAACTTAACCTTGGTGGACGTTTGAATGGAAGGGATCTTGGGAAGATAGCTTTTAATATGTGTTCCATTTCGCATTTATTGCCCCATGTGCATTGGATTTCAAAGTGGACTCCAATTGTCATGGTAAAGAATATTGTAATGATCACCAACTTAACGAATGGAATGTTTCCCAACCCATGCACAGGTGGGGCTTCTGAAGAGAGATTGCGACAGGCAGAGCTTGCTGCGAGAGGAAATGGAAAGTGAGCTGCAAGGACTGCAGAACCAGATTTCCATCATGCATGCCGCTCTGACAGAAGCCACCAGCAGGAGTGGTAATGAAGTTGCGGAAATGAAGTTGAGGAAAGAAGAAGCTGAAAGGTTTGCCATTCCTCCCATCCATCAATGGAATCCATGTCTGCATTAGTAATTGAGTTTCGTTACAAGATAACTTGGCTGATTTGATCTGCTTTTCATTCTTTCATCCATGTGTCAAAACCGTGTGTGAAAAACTCAAATTTGCACCTGTTCAGGATCATGTTGGAGTTTAGCACGTTTTTTCATCTTTCATTTTTCATATCTATCGGCTTTTAACTTGATTTGATTGAAGATTGGAGTTTCTGGGGGTACAATGGGCCTATTGTGGTGTGATTCACATCATTGAATTATCAGAGGTGAAGAAAAAACACAAGATGAAATAGGGTGCCAGTTGATCTTCACCTTTCAGCGTCTATATCTCTTGTTGTGTAACTCCAACGATTGGTTTCATTGAAGATATGACTTTGTGAGGGTGTTGTTACTCAATGAGGGTAGAAATATTACATAAAGTTTTCAAATATACAAACTTTTAGGACAGGGAAATGAAAACACAGGGTGCGAAAACAGTGTATACCTTTCCAAACACCTCTATTGTGATACCTTCTTTCTGATTTAAATTGGATGTGGGGGAGATCTAATTCGCAGGATGCTCGAGGAAAGAGAAGCTGAGATGCACCTCCTGCGCAACAAACTGGAGAAGGTTCAAATGGGATTAGAAGCATCTACACCATTGGAAAGTGTGCAACCGGCTCATCCTCCGATCCAGAAGCTCCAGAAAGGCCACACCCGATCAGCCTCTGCGTTTGGGTGCATCAAACTGGGCCACCAAGTTCAGTCGGAACTCGAGGAAGAACGGAAAGCCTACCAATGCCGCATTCAGGAACTGGAAGAAGTGCTTGAAAACCATGAAAACGAAGTCACCATGCTCCATGAAAAGCTCGAAGATGCTGAGCGGATGACTCGGGACGTGCTGCGTGTTCTTCGGGGTGTCAAAGTGGACATGACCAATGTGGCGGTACGTGGATTCACTTAATGATTTCGCTTTCACCGTTCTAGAGAATTTTGGACCCTGAGTAGTAGTGCTTGTAAATACAGGTGCTCAATTGTACATAAATCAAAGGTTCAGTCTGTGCCATGGATGCATAGTAGCATTATTCATTGAAATGGTGTCTCTGTTGAGAATAATAATGACCCTTCTGAGTTATATGGAATAGTAGCATTCAATGAATTGGAGAGCATCCCAAGTACATTTCTTGTCCAATGTAACTGGTTTCTGTTCATTGATCATCATCTTGTTGGTGGATGTGTATTTGAATGCAGACCTTCTTAGGTGAACAGGAGGTGGAAGAAGGGAGACAGATTGAAAGTCGAACGCTCCAGAAGGTGGGCTCGCTGACTTCAATGCATGATTTGTATTATATAAATAAATTGAGTATGATGTCCATGCTTGCCTAAACTTTATTTTTAAAGCTTTGACACATGGAATTGTTTTCCTTGCAGGACGAAGAGATTGAGCACATACTGACACGGCTGAATGATCTCATTGAAGAGCGGGAGAGGTCAGTTCCTGAGCTTTTTTGTAATGTGGCTTCATGGATTTACTCGTAGCTTGGATCAACTTGTACCCTGCGACTAACTCGTAAAATACTCTGGTGCAGTTGGTTGGAGATGATCAGTCGAAAGCAGGCTGAATTGATGGCTTCCCAAGCAGTTGTGGAGAATCTCCGAGAACGTGAAAAGTCACTTATAGCCGAAAACAAAAAGCTCAAGGTACGCTTGCAATCAGTTCTCTGGCTCTTGATTATCGCTCATCGAAGGAATGTGACAGTGCTTTAGTGAAGAATTTGTGTAGAGATACTAAACCCTATACCCTCTCTGTTGATCCGGTTAACAAATGTATTGGTTGGCATGGACAGCTTGAGAATCGAACGCAGCTGAAGAGGATCGGGCAACTGGAGCAGGAAAATAAGACACTCTCGGGACAGCAGAACCTCCAGCAGCGAATCAAACACCATGCTAGAATCAAGGTATATTTAGTAGTAACACTGAATTTGTTAAAAGTGCACTTGACTTTTGAAAACTGCACATTAAGCATAAATTCTCATCAAGCGGTTTTTGCACAAAAATGACGTCAAAGAAATTCGGGTAATCAATACCAATCATGTAATCATGACTTGAAATCAATATCAATCATGCAATAATCTGGGTTTAGGATCAATACCATTCATGTGTTAATCTCGATTGTAGGGTTTACGGTTTAGGATCGATATCAATGTTTAGAGCTTAGGGTTTAGTGTCAATACCAAGCATCAATACCAAACATTACAATCAGGGTTGTAGGCTTTAAGGTTTATGTCTGTTTGAGAATTGACACAGAGTTTTTTGCCCTGTTTGCTATCTCCTGCTGACGTACGGAATGTGACCAGGACGAGAACAACACTCTGCGGGGGCAGAACAACGAGCTGAGTTCGAAGCTGCGACGAGCGGAGCACGTGAACACCCGAGTAAGTGAGGAACTGGCCAAGTACCGCACCGCGCAAGGCAAGTCTTCGGCTTTGAACGTGGAAGAGGAGCAGCGCTTGCGCTCGCTGTTGCAGGAAGTGGAGGAGCAGCGGGACTTGGAGGCTCAGAAGCTGGCCAGGTTCTGTGCTAGTGTCATCAAGGCTGCGGGCATGGCGGATGGGGACGCTGGCACCCCGCCTGCAGTGGCTGTGGAAGCTGTTCAGCAACTGAAGCTGCACTTGGAGACTCTCCGCCAAGAGTTTGAAGACTTCAAACTCAAGGTGACCCTTCCCTTTCTCCCCTGATTTTTCACAAGCCCCTCCAAGTTTCACTTGTCATGTGCATGTGTTCTTTTTCTATATTTCCAGTTTTCGAATCACCAGTTTTTGGAATGTATCCAATTTTATTCACCTTTCATTTGAGGCTTTTTTCCCAAGTACGGCGGGAATTTTTGGTGTGTAATATCACTGTGGCAAGATCAGACATAACCTCAATGCTGCTCATTTCTGTTGAACAAGCATGCATTGGATATGGAGAGCATGATTAAGTCCTGGGAGGCCTTCCAGCATAGTGGACGCAGTAATGCACAATTGAATTGACAATGTCTAGATCTTAATGTCTTAAGTTTTGATTGATTAGCAGAACGGTATTAGCAGTGATACCCGGCGCACTTGTGCTAAAGCATAGGACAATGTAATCAAAGCGAGCTGATTTTTCATTTAGCTTGATTTGCTGGTATCTCAATGGGTGAAATACGGAGCTCGCTCTTATGAGTATTAATTGATTTGCATGTCAGTTTTACTTCCCCCTTGAGCTCAAGGACCTTGTGATTCCTCCTTTCTGATGAGCGTGATTGTTGGCGCATGTGGACAGACAAGGATTCTGGGTGAACGACACAGACTGAACGAACTGCGAAGTGCGAATTCCCCCTTGAGAGGCATTGATCCGCAATTGACTCCGAGATGACGTATTGCCAAAGGTTTGCCACAGCATTTGTGCATATTGATAGCAACAGGGAAATCCTTACCCACCCACCCACATCATTTGATTTGCCAACACCCGTGATAAGCAAACGTGGGAATTCAATTCGGCAAGGCGAAGTGCCGAATCTGCTCTTTCTACTTCCTGTACCAGCGAGGTTCTTGACAAAACACTGTACAGTAGCAGTAATTCCAGCTTAGAATTTTAAGTGTGGACTGCCTCCAGGTATTCTACGTGTACAATATTCATTTCTTAGGATCATAGGAATGATCTTGTCCTTGCATCACCCGTGATGAATTGTCTGCGTTTTGCTCCAGCCTTACCCCGTTGTGCCTTGGATTGTTGAGGGTGCTCTTTCTCTGAGTTTCAAGGCAGTTCTAGGTGATGGCGATTTCTTCGCCCTTTGATGTACCTCATCAAACTATTTGTGCAATAAAATTTTACTCTCTTTTCAATCCTGTTGTAATCTTCTAGGTTGTACACAATGGCTTCACGCTTATGGTAGGGGTCTCGGAGCTTTGATGTTTTTCTCCAGCAAGGTTTCATTGTTTTCTTTCCGAATTTTGTCCTAAATTGTTTCTTTCCAAATGTAGTTTTGCTTAAAACCAATCAAATGAAATTGATTGTCAAGTCAAGTCTTAAGAAAACAAAGTCAAAGTGCTTAAATTCACTACCCAAGTAGACAGTTTTTTGGAAACAATAGCTTGCATAAAATCAAAAAATATTTAACCACTGAAGGGTCCTCCCTCCAAATCACCATGAAACTACCATTTCTAAAGATTAACAAAAAGATGTTTCCCCCCCAAATATTCCAAATTCTCATTGGCAAAGTCTCTCTCCCAAGACAAACCACAATGAGCATTTCTTGACATGCTTGGGTTTGAAGATCACTCAAGATGGAGTTTTTGTCCAAATTAAGATTATTTTGGCTACGGAAATACAACTTGTCAAACCACATGGGGGGGCAAATTGTCAAAGAGGGGCATTGACCAATAATGTTTCCGTGAGATTTTAGGGGTTAATATAACTTGAACTTGAAAACATGTAGATAAATCATTAAAAAAATTATACACAAAAATTTCAATAAAAATCATTCAATATTCACAATGAACAAGAGTTGTTAGACCTTTATAAAAAAAAAGGGGGGGCTTTGATGACATTCTAGAATCAACCCTTTATTACTAGTGCAATCATTTTGTAGTTGATGTCTATCTTTAGGCAACAATTTTGGATATCAATTTTTTTTCAAACTTTTACTATTTATATATTGAAAAGTAGATTCTCTTTAGATACATATATTTTACATTGCAATTACTATGGCCTCAAAGTAATGAACACAAAGTATTGAATATTATTGAAGTGTTGAAATTTTACTATTAGGAAAAAGTAATGATGATTTTATAATCAAATATTGATTTTTAGGTACTACTTAATCTAAGATTAATTTTAGCCAATCATAAAGAAACTACATGCTAAAATATAAATTGTATTTAACCCCTAAAGGACCAAACACCATTTTTGGCAACATAGTGATTTTGGGTAGCTCACTACGAACGGAAATTTATTTATTTTTCTTTGAAATTTTCACACAATGTGTGCTTGAGTAGTAGCTTCAAGGCTTAACAATTTTCATAACTTTTGACTACATGGTTAAAAAGATATTGCATGATATGTAATTTTCAGCAGTCGTCGGGCAGCCTAGGCAGCCCAAAAAACTTCTTTTAAAAATCACTTTAAAAATAAATAAAAATCATAAATTGGTTCTCTAGATTTATACATACGTGGAAAACTTTGAATAATTCCCTTTTGATTAATGAGACAAATGTCCTTTTGGAGGCCCTTAAAAAAACTAGGCAATTGCACTTCACAAGGTCACATTTTCATGAAAAAATGTCCATGTTGGCGGTGCTTCTTTGGATTCATTCTTCAAGGCAAGTTGGCTACATACTTGAAAAAATTCAGATCACTTGGAATTTTACAACATATAAGAAAAAAAAGTAAGTAGAAAGAAGTAGAGAATGATTCAAACTATTAATAAAATTGTTGAAATTTTAGTTATGGAATTGAAAAATACCAATCCCAATGGTTGAAATGTTGTTCTACGTAATAAACAATCTACATCCTATGATTTTTATTTTTTTCAAAAAATATTGAAAATTGAGTTAAATAAAGGACTTCAAGGTTTATTTTAGTGTAGAGATTCCATAACTACCCACAAACTAAAACTCCTCATAACTTTCATGTCATTAATAAAAATGGAATGGTTCAAGGCTTTCCACGTATATATAAATCTAGAGAACCAATTTTAAAATTTTATGTCTTAAAAAATTGATTTACAAATAATTTTTTGAGTTGCCCAGGTTGCTCAAGGTTCAAAGAAAATTACATATCATACAATAATTTTTTAACTATGTAGTCAAAAGTTATGAAAATTGTTGGGTCCTAAAGCTATTCCTCAGGCACATATTTTGTGAAAATTTCAAAGAAAAAAAATAAAAATTCCATTTATAGTGAGCTACCCAAAATCACTATGTTGCCAAAAAAACGTAGTTTGGTTCTTTAGGGGTTAACAAAAGCTGTAAAATATGATCCATAGAACATATCCATAAAGTTAAGATCTATTGTTGCAGTGACCACTATTTCTCAATAAAATTTGAACTTGAAATTGAAAATTCCTTCTAAAATTGATTAAAATTCATTTTAGAAGGGATCTTTAATTTTCAATTTCAAAATATACTTCAAAATATTGGTGATAGCATTTATAAATCTAAATTGAGCAAATCCAAATCATAATTCAAAATCTACTTATTTCATTTAAGATGCAAAACCAAATTACTTCTCAAGGTTATTTTATAAAAAACATCTTTAAAAAATTCCATTTGAAGATTAATCAGGTGATAAAGTGAATGAGAAAAAGTTAATGCATTTTGATGATAATTATCCAAATGAATTCAATGTCTTTATTATCCAACATTATTCCTTGTCGAATGTTTGCCACTCACTTTTCCTACTGAAAAAGTGAAAAAACTTTTATAAAGAATACTGTTCAAAAGTATGGGGCACATGTGAACACCGTACCCCACTCGCCTGGAATCAAGGATTCATAGATTTATACTAGTGTGCCCTGTGCTGTTCCCATAGTCAAAATAAATCAAATTAAAAGTAAAAATAATTTTTAAATTTCAAATTAAAAAATAACCCTAAAATCCATAACTTCCACATCATCAATCGGAACACCCAAAAATAAAGCCCATGCACCCCTCCTCACAAAGCACTTTCCAACGGTACGAAGAACTCGATTGAGCGACGCATGATTCCAAAGATCTCACTGTAACAAGCAAAACAAACAACCTAATTTAATGTATGGATGCAGCACATTGTTTGTTCAAAAAATAAATCAAATTAATTCTAAGAACCTCGTGGTGTCATTTTTCCTCCATTGATTTTTTGAATTCAAAGAATAGAAGATATCCATTGAACTTGGGTGCCAAGGTTTTAAGAGATTAACTCTTAGAGTCCCAAGGGTTTGTTTTTTAAGAAAAGTGTCATTTCTATTGCAAAGAGTGAAAAAGTTTAACAATTGTTTTGTTTTTCCACATCTTACAACTAGACTAGTAAAAAAATGTGTAGAAGAAATTTCAAAAACATTGATCGTGTAAATTGCAAGATATTTAAGTCTAAAATGAAGAAAATTTATTTTGTTGCACCTTTTGTGACTAGAATATATGTCTTTGAATCTTCATTTGGATTTTTTTCATCATGATGCCTATAAAAAATGACTATATTTGCTTGTGGCAAAAAATATCTTCAATTCTTTGCTTAAAATTTTTGCACTACACATTTTGAATTTCTAACTTTTTATGTTGAAGAATTGAGATGAGATTTCATAATTTTTTTCCAAAAAACAACAAGTTGATTTTCATTTTTTTTTTAAATTGTTAAGTAAAAAGTAGGTATGAGATAGAAAGGAAAAACTAAATTGTTAACAACCCTAAGATGGAATTGAAAAAACACTAATCCCAATGGTGAGATTGTTCTATTAAGCAAACTAAAACATGTGGAACTTTTTTGGGGAAAATTGTGAAAAATGAGTTTGAAATTGAATCATAAGTTGTTTTCAAAGAAGATGCTTGGATTGATAAAAAAAATAAGACTTTCCATAACATTCTCATCTTTAATCCAAATGGAATGAATCAAAATTTCTTCAATGTAAACAAAAATATTTACTACAAGGGGCTCAAATTTTAAAATTTTCTTTTGACATTTTATAATTTTTGGTGTTGCTTGGCAAACTCTATTTTTAGCTTAGTGTCACATAAGTTTTCTTCTTATATATTGATTGAATTAAACTAAATTATATTCCCACAAAAAAAATGTGTTTGTTTTTTTATCAATTTTTTTTTAAATCACATCAAAAATTGAGGTTACACAAGCCTATCTAAAATTCATTTTGTCCCATGAGGGGTCTTTGGAATTTTTGAAGTTAATCTCTAAAAGACCAAGTGATTGTTCAACACACACAAGAGATCTCAATTAGTTTTGCATGAAGTCAATTTTAGTCAAATGTTCACAAAATCTTGATACAATGTGTAAACATGTCCCCCCTTGGTGGAAATATAATTTTTTTTGTCATCAAGTGCCCAAATCGAAAGTTATGTTGTCTTGAACTCTTTGAATAGCTTGAGCACCTTTGGACAACATGTGCAAAACTCTTCTTCTACTTATGAAATTTGTCAGGTATGATACTTATATGATATCACTCTTAGAGGAGTTAAAGTTTGTTGGCCCTATTAACCCTTGAACGTTGATGCGGACGTTCTGCGTCCGATGGATGACAAAAGAACAGTCTGGAGGATGGCAGAAAGCTATTTTTCATCCATTTTTTTTGGAAAAGCGATCATTCAGGCGTGCTTGATCATGTAAGGCCAGGAAAAGCGGTAGAGAATGTATTCATATTTTTTATGTACCCCAAATTGTTACAAAATGTCACGAAGATACACATAGACGGTGATAGACCTCATGCTGCCCTTCACAAAATTCCCGTGAGGGCAAAATGCAATGTGGACTTGTGCAAGTTTTGCAATGACATTAAAATATGTTATAATTTTCCCAGGGCACTGTAGCGGGCTGTTTCCTTGTCTGCAACTGTTACCATTCTTCCTACTGTTCATAGCCACCTTGCAATTGACTTTCCTAATAAGTATGCATTGCATTGTTTCTCTGATTTTCACTAAGGCCAGGGCACTAACAACTTGGCATCTCCAAATGTTAGATAAATAAGAAGAGAAAATACACAAGGTGACAATCTGATATGAGAAGGAAGGGCAACATTTATAGAATCCATTCGCTTCTTCAAAGGCCAGTTCATACTTCTCCAAACAAGTATTGAGTGCAAGTACAAAGTTCTGATCAAGACAAAGCTATTAAGAATCACATGACAAGATGGCAATACCTTACAAAATGAATAGGCTCAATTCGATTTCGAGGTCGTCCCAGCGAGATCTTCTTGTGGACTGAAGATGTTTGGAGTAGTTCAAAATGATCAAACAGAAAAGACTACAAAAAAAAATAGTTATCATGTCAGTAGTTCATCATACATAATCAAGATTCTTTCTCCATGGCCATCCGGACAAAGTGTAAAGCCGTTCAAAATAACTC
This sequence comes from Rhytidiadelphus loreus, assembly GCA_947034895.1. Lineage (NCBI taxonomy): Eukaryota > Viridiplantae > Streptophyta > Bryopsida > Hypnales > Hylocomiaceae > Rhytidiadelphus > Rhytidiadelphus loreus. The sequence continues at coordinate 20,349,186 of OX344761.1, forward strand.
TCCAATCGTATAATACAGATTTCTTCACCCTCGAAGCTTGTGCTGTGGAACACGTATGATGGCAAGATTGTGATAACATGACGATCATCAAGATGCATCTTCACAATCTACATTCAAATAACAAAAGAATCCTCCCCCTAAGATAAGTGCCACAATGTTTCTCCATGCTCCTATTACTACCCTAGAGTAGAACAGAACATCCGTAACACAAAACAACTCATGAACTCATCATTCAGTTGCCCAAGAAAGACACGCTCATTTTGGTCGGTAACCATGAAATGTCTACAGAATTGAGCTCATCATCAGCTCTACTACCACTCTCAAAGTCTTAAAATTCGCAAGTGACTACTGAGAGCGCATGGGGATCATTTGAAGATTCCACTTAGTGTGTAATCAGAATTTGGCGTACACACGTACCTTAGGCTTTTTCCACTTCGCTGGAAAACCACGTTGACGATTTGACCCACGCTCTGCACAGCCTTCAAGTCGTTCTCTCTCTTGTCAATGTACACCACAACACACACCACTATCAAGATTTTCTATCACTGAAAAGAAGCCCACACGTTTGATCCACTTGCAACTGAAACAAATCACAACAATGAAGGCTGTGTGAATGACTACATACCTAGCAACTAAATGCCAGGAAAACCCTAAAACTGATGATTGCACAAACCGGATTACTTCTGCTTGTGCACCATGAGCTTGCGCCAATAGTCCAAGTGCACCACTTTGGGATCTGCTATGACATGAACAAAAAGGTTGCATTCAAAAATGGGAGGAGCTGCAGTAATCTCGATGACCTAGGCCAGCAGTAGAGGAGGGATTAGGGTTTCAACACAAGCAGTTGTCACTTTTCTACAAACATGAAAATTACTCGCATTTGTGACTATGGCAGAGAGTCGGGAGATGTAGTTGGCACTGTAGATAGGAAAGAAGCCGTTACCTTACTAACATTAGGATTCCCCATCGCGAAACGTGTAACAAGGGCATTAGTAGGCTCACAAGGAGCCGTTTATACTGTTCCGCTCTTCTGGTGGTCGGGCTGCCCGAATGCTCCATTTGACTGACACTGTTCATGGTGCAGGAACAGTGAGAGCGCCTCTCCATTGCCAAATCGGAGGTCCAGGAGCCGGACCCGCCCGGACCTCCAGGTCGGAGGCGCTGGACCCCTCCGGGTGGCCTCCATTGGGGTCGTGGAGGTAGGGACCCGGAGGGGCATAAAAACAAAAAAACTTTATCGCAAGGGGACGTGGAGGCAGAAACGACTGCAGAGCGCGCGACACAGCGGGATCATTTTCAAAAATAGGGGGTCTAGAGGAGGGTCCGGCCCCTCCAGCCCTACGCGGCCGGAATGCGCGGGCTGGAGCTTGGACCTCCAGGCCGGTGGTTGTATGCAATGGAGAGGTCCTGGACCCTCTGATCTTGGAGGTCCAGGACCCCAATGGAGAGGCGCTCTGAGAGCCCCTCTCCATTGCCTCCTGGACCTCCAAGATCGGAGGGGTCCAGGAGGGCTCCATTGGAAAAACGGACCGGCCTGGAGGTTTGGGCTGGAGGTCCAGGCTCTAGCCCGCGCATTCCGGCCACGCAAGGCTGGAGGGGCTGGACCTCCCCTGGACCCCCTATTTTTGAAAACACCAACCGGATGATCCCGTTGTCTCACGCGCGGCACCTTCGTTTCTGCCTCCACGTCCCTTTGCGACAAAAAAAAATTCTTTTTATGTCCCTCCGGGTCCCTGCCTCCAGGTGCAATGGAGACCATCTGGAGGGGTCCAGCGCCTCCGACCTGGAGGTCCCGGGGGGTCCGGCTCCTGGACCTTTGATTTGACAATGGAGAGGCGCCCTGACTTCTCCTGCGGTCAGTGGTGACGTCACACTGCTCACAGCCCACTTCTCTCCGCGGTTACCAGTCCGACGTTTAAGGGTTAAGCAAGGTTGGAAAAAACTTTTTCTTCTAACTTCAAACATAATAGTCTTTCAATTCATGTGGTCAAAATTTCTAAAAAAATTTCCACACACTCCATACTAGTCTATTTTGAATATTTTTGGATTGTTTGCCAAAAATTAACCCCTAAAGGATCAAGTGGCTCTTTGGGAGATATTGTAAGGTTTTAGAAGGTTCCTATTATCTCAATTTTTGACTTGATTTTTTGAAATTTTATTTGAAGATAAGAAAACACATCAGCTTCGAGGAATATAATTCTTATTCCAATTGGTGATTGGGAGCAAAAGTCATGTTACACTATGTTCAAAAAGCAATTTATTGGGCAAGACAAAAAAATCACAAAAAGTCAAAATAATTTTTTTTAAATATTGCTTCTCATAGAAAGTACTTTTGTCTACATGGAAAGATTTGATTCATTTCCTATATTATGACTAGTGATGAGAAAGTTATGGAGAGTCTTGTTATTTAGGCAATCCAAGCATCTTCTTCAAAAAATTAACTTATAGAATTCATTTTTTAACTCAATTTTCACAACTTTTCAAAAACAAAATTCCACACAATTTAGTTACTTGCTAGAAAAATCTCACCCTTGCAATCAGTGTATTTCCATTTTAGAACTATTAAAGATATAGTTTTTCTTTCGATCTCATGACAATCTTTTTCCAAACTCTCAACTCAATTCTTCAACACAATTTCTTTTAATATAAAATCTATAGTGCAAAAATTTTAAGTTGAAAAGATTCAAAGTCAACAAAACTAATTACAAAAGGTGCAAACATGTGTTTTTTGGCAACATAGAAATTTTGGGTAGGTACTTGTGACTAGATATTTTTATATTTTAGGCTGAAATTTCAATAGAGTACGGGGACAAGGAATATCTTCCATATGCACTAAATTTCATGGCATTTGGAAATATGAGTCAAAAGTTATGGCCTAATATGTTACTTTTTCCTCTGGCTGGGCAATCCAAGCAGATCACAAAAAATCACTTTTTTCATAAAAAAAAAAATTTGAAATTGGTTTTCTAGATTTATACATACACAGAAAGCTTTGAATCATTCTATTTTGATCAATGAGTCAAAAGTTATGAGGAGTTTTAGTTTGCGAGCAGTTATGGAATCTCTACTCTAAACTAAACTTTGAAGTCCTTTATCTTACTCAATTTTCAGTATTTTTTGAAAAAAATAAAATCATAGGATGTAGATTGTTTATTACAACATTGTAACCATTGGGATTGACATTTTTCAATTCCATAACTAAATGCATAACAATTTTGTATTTTAAATCATTCTCTACTTCTTTCTACTTACTATTTTTTTCCTATATGTTGTACAACTTCAAATGATATGAAATTTTTAAGCATGTAGCCAACTTGTTTAGGAAAAAGAATCCAAAGAAGCACCACCATTTTGGACATTTTTTCATAGAAAAGTGAGCTTGTTAAGTGTAGCTGCCCTGTTTTTTGCAGGGCCAAAAAAATGACTTCAGTGAATTTGAATGCTTATATCTTGCAATCCATGTGGTGGAAATTTCTAAATTTTTGTCCACATCTTTTCTAGCCAACATACTACAAGATCCTATGGTCACTTGTGTCCAAAAATGTTTTTTTTTCAAAAAGTTGGTAAGGTATTATGCTTTAAAAGCAACCATGTAAGAGCTGGTCCGCCTTTTCCATAGGCTTCCATGGACGGAATTATTTTTTGATCATTTTTCAAAGAAAGAAAAATAAATGTGAAACCTAACACAAGTGGTTTTGTATTTTTCCAAGCATTTTTGAATTAGTTATAAATTTTCAAAGATTCTGGACATAGGCACTTATTTTGTGACCATAGGTCTCCCAAAATCTGTCCACTTGCAACTTGTGAAGAGATGTGCGGAAATCAAAGACAATGATTGGCTCTTGCAATAAATAAATAAAATTTGTTGATGCATTAAATTGCTACAGTGGTCCATTTAAAGATCACCCCATCTCCATTCTCCACCTAAAAATAGGGATGGTTTGAAGAAGATGGGCGCTTTTAGAGCTTACTACCTTAGGGTATATAAACAACTCTTCCTAGCAAACCCAAACGAAAGAGAAATTTAAAATAGGGTTGCGGTTAAGGGGTCATACCCCCTATTTTCTTGCAGTAAAGGTATTCCATTATTTGTGTCAAAAAAACAAAACAAAACTTTAAAATATCATTGGGAGGTACTACTGTAATCATACATCGAGATTGTGTTCGCACATACAAAAAACAAATACACAATGAAGTATTATGGATATTTTGCATGAGGACTACAAGTAAGTTATAGAATGTTTGGGGATATTCGCCAGTTCAGTGTTAGTCGGGGAAATTGGGGGAAAAAAGGTGGTAACAATTTGAAAACATTGGAAAAAAATTTGTGAATTTAAAAAAGAAAATTCTATTCAGTATTAAGTAGAGAGATAAAAAAAAATGGACTCAGTACTTGAAAAAATGGTTCAATATGGGAATTAAAGGAAAATAGCTGGTAAAAATCAAATAATACATTGAACAATGAGACTATAACTATAATCAAATTTTCTTATTTTCTAATTAGATACATTATATGGATATTGGGTTTAGATGATGGTATTCACAACTATAAATGTTCACACATAATTGACAATTTCAATTTTATTAAATGTATTTTGTGTTAACTATGATTTATTTTTTCCACTTTTTTTTTCAATAATTCACTATATTTTCAATAATTATTAGATAAAATTTGAAATTTGAAATTTGAAAATTGAGGTCAATAAGAAGCCAAGTTTCTCCACTTGTGAAAAATAAAATAAAATAATTCCTACTTAAATTTAGTGCCAAAATAGAACATACAAAGCAAAAGACATTGAGGTTAATTACTTAGGCATAGGCTTCTTCCTTTCAAATTTATTTACACTACAAAGGAGGATGAACCATTATAGTCATTTTGGTCCTTCCACACATTTAGACTTATCAAATTTGCAATTTTTTTGTATATTGATATTCTAGGAAAATTACAATAGTCTACAATATAACTGGATATTTTGGAAAAGCCATGGTGGAATGTTACAAATCAATACAATTCTTTAATTGATAAACTTAGTCTCAATAACGTTTAGGAGAATGAATGTCACTTCAAAGAAAATGAATGATACACTTCAAGGATAATGAAGGTCAACATTTGCTCACATCACCACCACACCCGTGTATGCAAAACCTTTTCTACCAATACAAAACAAATTTTAGTCTACTTTGTAACATCTTATTTTACAAAAAAAAATTAGGATTTCCATGGAATGGAGGTATAAAATTGTTACCATAGCAATATTTTGGACTTGCATGTGAATGCTTACAAAAAAATGGAATTTGACCCTCCCTCCACTATTGACCCCCTTTTGAAGGTGCCATATTCAAGAAACTACTCCATTTCTTTTTGTTTTAAGTATACAATATTTTCAAAACAATCCTTATTACTATCACAAAAGGTCTTAAGTTCTACATAATAGGAACACCTAACCTACTTGAATTAATAAAAAAATTCAACCATTTCGAACTTCTTTCTCTATTCAAATAGAACTTTGAATTCAAAAATATGCCTCTAACCCCTAAGTACCAAATATATTCAAGACCCTTTAGAGGTAATATTTTTAGATTATAAATAATAAATTTGTATATCTTCATGAGGTGAAAAATATGGATTTGACCCCAACCTAACTTAACAACAAATGCTAGGGTGCAACATAGAATTGGGGCCATGAAAGCCAAAGATTATGGTATAAAGAATTTGAAAATTCCACAACACCCTTCCTTGGTAGGTTTCAATTGTGTATAAATTTTTATCCCCTACAAGACCAAGTAACCATTCAATGTACACAAGAAATCTTGGATAGTCTATTGTGTATGAAATCCATTTTGGTCGGATGTTCACAAAATTTTGACACAAGGTGTGAACATGTATCCCTCTGTTGAGAATATCATTTTTTTTCCAATTATGTACATAGATCAAAAGTTCTTCTGCCTTGAGCATTTTGGGCAACTATGGCAACCTATAGCTCTAGAAGCACATGTAGAACTCTTCAATCTTCTACTTTCTTAGTCTTCTACTTTTGAAATCTAGCAAGTATGTAACTAATATGACATAAGATGCAAATGTCCAAAACAATAACTATGTGTAGTGCAAAAATCTCACTTTAGGAGAAGTTAAAGTCTGTTGCTGACCTATTTAAGCAAGGTTGGAAAAAAAAAATCTTTTGATTTCAAACGTTATAGTCTTTCAATCTATATATACAATAATTTTTTTTGAAGTTTTCTCACACATTCCCATAGTAGTTTAGCACAAATTTGTGCACTTTAAATTTTTAAATTACTTTTTTATTTTCATTTTTTTCTCACTACCCTAAAAAAGTGACGGAGATTTTACAATTTTTGCCAAAATTCTGCCTCGGACCTTTAGGGGTTAAAGACCCGTACCCAACGGGTATATAACAAACTCAAAATTCATATACCCGCTCAACACTGGTTCCGACCGCTCGAGGCCAACGCTTCGATATCGGGGTTCGTGTCCAGACACCCGCCCTCGTCTGATCGTGAACAGAAGCTCGCAAGCCAGATGCTGTTTTTCATTTTTTGCCGCAGAAGCTCGCAAGCCAGATGCTGTTCTTCGTTTTTGCCGCAGAAGCTTCCCTGCAGGAAAATACGGAGTATCAAGCAGCGGGCCGATTGTCCTCTCTAGTTTAGTCGAACGCCGTTTTATCGCAGAGCACCTCGCTCAAGTAGACGGTCAGTTTCTTCTTACGATCATGTCAACGGCACTCGAGCATCGTGCCAAGTTTACCATATCCCACTTGCGCGCTTTTTGTCTTTTCCTGCTCGGATTCGAAAAGAGCCAAAATCTCGGCCGCACGACGAGGCAGCAATTCCGGCATTTGTTCTTTTCGTTTTTGGCATTCCAGGTCCCAGCGCTAATGGCGCCAGAGTTTTGGCCTGGCCGCGACGCGAATTCAACTGTCCCCTGGGAATACTCGCCGGCGCCACGACAGAGAATCGCCTATCGTTGGGAGGATTCTGTATTCGATGCGTCTTTCTCAGCATCTTTTCAGAATTCACTGCAATGACGGATTCTTTTTTTTAGTTTGTTTTTTCCTGGACGGCTCCACTTGCTTGAGTGAACATGATCTTGATTCTTGATCCCTGCCTCCGCCAACTAGGTCCATGTTAAGACCTGGCTCGAACGCCATTCATTGTAGATGTAGAGTGTGTCCGAGGTGAGATTGGCACGCATGCGAGGGGTTCCAAGAGTGTTGTGAAGCGAGGTGGGGTAGTGGTGTGAAATTGTTGTGAGTGATTAGTGAGGTTTGGAGAAAATGGGAGTGTTAGAGTGCTCTGGCGCTCCATGCGACCTCACGGCGTGGATAGATGGCTTGGTGGCAAACTGGGGGAAGGTCGCGCTCACAGTTGTGTTCGCTGCCTTGTTTGCGAGGTACTTACTCAGCGCGACCGTGGGACGTAGAAAATTCCCTCCCGGACCGACACCATGGCCAATCCTGGGCAACATTGCCTCCCTCGGTGGCCTTCCGCACCGATCCCTCGAGAATTTGGCGCACCAATACGGAAGTCTTATGTATCTTTCCCTCGGGTAAGTGATCCCTTTTTCTTGGTGTGGATTATCATTCAGTATAGCCTGGTTCATTTTAGCATCTGCTATTGTACGTGACCGGGGCTTGTGGGAGTCAAGTGGAAATGAGGATGCGTACTGTTCGAGAGCATGGTTTTTTTAGAGTCGTATTCTACTCCTAGTTACTGGAAAATAGAATATTCCTGTTCTCAATATTTTCGATTGCATTTCTTGTGTTGCACTGCGGGGTTTTTCAATTTTGTTCCTGAAGAGTCTGTTTCTAAGCCGTAAGTACACATTCAATGATTGAAAAATATTAAAAAAACGGTCGTGCTATTGCGGAATTAGATATAGGAGATCGAGAATAAACCATTTTCCTGTAGGAAGATTCCATGTAGGGTAATTATATGAATTTTTGAAAGATGCACTGTTTGAATCAGGCTCATCAAGTTGTTCGTGGCGATCGCAGATATGTTCCATGTATAGTGATATCAAGCGCGGGAGTCGCTCGAGAATTGTTCAAGAGCGTGGACATCATCATCTCCAATCGTCCGAGCAGTTGTTTCTTTGAAAATATGTCAGGGTGCAGGAATGTGACATCAACGCGTTATGGTCCACATTGGCGCAAATTGAGAATGATAGCCGCGTCTGAGTTGTTCACGCAGAAGCGACTGGATTCGTACAAAGAATCACGTCTTGTAGAGATCGGCACTTCTATTAAGGAGCTTTTCGTTCAGTCGGAAACACAAGGTCCCGTTGACCTCCACCTCTGGCTGCACAGATTGCTATCAAACAACCTTTCGCGTGTTATTATTAATGAAAGGTATAGTAGATCCCACTAAATGCTCTCTTGCTTCTTGTAGGTTCCGAACGCTGATAGGTGAGGCATTCGTGTGTAATCATCTCTCACTACTCCAAATTCCGCCCTGGCGTTTTGAAACCAGCAGATCGATTACAGTTGCAATCCGCAGCACTGAATAATATCGGTGTAGAAAAAATAACCTTGGCAATAAATTTGTAGATTTTACAGATGAATTCTTATCTTGACCCTACAATTTTCTGAAGCATCTTTGAAGCAGAATTTTGTCTCCCTCTTTACACTTCTGTTTCTATTTCAATCTGTATAGGTACTTTGGAACGGATGAAAAAGGCATGGCGGATGCACTTGAGTTCAACAACGTGACTGCTTTGATGTTCGCGCAGGCAGGCGATGTTGTTGTAAGCGACTTCATTCCCTGGTTCCAACCTCTCACAAAGTTACAACGCAAAGGCGATTTGTACCGTAAGACAGGGGTGGCGGCAATGGAAATAATGAGGAAGATGACGAAATTCGATGAGCGAAAGAAACTTCACGCTGAAGGTCGAAGCACTGGTAAGCCTGAGGATTTCGTGGACGTGTTGCTGTCGTCAACCCTCGCGGATGGTGTCACCCCTATGGACGATCAAATCATTCTTTTGACGCTAATGGTAAGAACGTCTTTGCCGAGTCAAATACTGCCTGAATTAAGGCTTGAATCTTTGATTCCTATTTGCAATTATTCTTAAGGCGTAATCCACTTTCTGATGTTTCTAATCTACTATTTCGCTATCTATGTTAGATATTCTGATATTTTTCAAAGACGAGGTCGCTAAAATACAAGTAGACCTGAATGCTTGGTACTCAGATGTCTTCCCTTGGTACTGTACAGGACATGCTTGTTGCTGGAACTGATACAAGTGCGACCACCATCGAGTGGACAATCACGGAGCTCCTGCGTCATCCCGAATGTATGAAAAAAGTACTTGACGAGCTAGACTCCGTTGTTGGTAACAGACTTGTCAAAGAAGAAGACCTTGACAACATGCCCTACCTGAACGCCGTGTTGAAGGAATCATTCCGTCTTCACCCTGCAACTCCACTTGGACTCCCTCGCGAGGCAAGCCAACCGTTTAAGCTGCAAGGATACACGTTCCCAGTCGGAACTCGTATCTTTATCAACCAATGGGCAATTCACCACGACCCTGCTATTTACCCAGATCCTTACGAATTCAAGCCCGAGAGGTTTTTGCAAGGAACAGAGATCAGCATTGTTGGCGACTCACAGTATCAGTTGATTCCGTTCGGATCGGGAAGAAGGAATTGTTTGGGATTGCCTATGGCAGTGCTAGTGATTCCTCTGCTGTTGTGCCATTGCCTCCACAGCGTTAACTTCTCTTTGCCCGAGGATCAAACCCCGGAAGACTTGGACATGTCCGAGTCGTTTGGTGTCTCTGCACAAAAAACCCAGCCTTTGATGGTTTACGCTAAACCCAGGGCACCCGCCGCTTTGTATTGACTGGCATGGACCTCGCTTAGCCACCGTAATCGTTACTGTAATCAAACTGCGGAGCACGTCATTGCTCTGAAACCAGATGTGAGCTGATATTTTGTTAGCAGGAAAGCTCTCTGTAATTATTGAACAAGGTTCAACTTTTTGGTTTTCAAACAGTGGAACATGTAATGAATTAATTTTGATTAGCACTTGGAACAATTTCTTTCAGTATTGACACTATTGAAAGTGTCAAATCGACTTGCGTGAACTAGATCGCCCGATGGAATGTAGTATACAGTTTAATGTTGACATAACGTCATTCGCCACAGGGACCCTGGAATAATTAAGTCTTGTAGCTAATTTTGTTCATTTGACGTACAGTAAACCAAATTATCATGGAATCAACTGACAATTCATTGCAACTTCGTTTTAAGTTTTAAAACTTGCCAGTCACTTTTTCGAACCTTGGAAACTTCTCGAATTTTTATCCACTTATTCTTTCTCCTGACTCCTACGTATTTCATGCCTGTTAGCCAGTGCTACTTAACCCTTTATTTTTATCCACTTATTCTTTCTCCTGACGTATTTCATGCCTGTTAACCAGTGCTACTTAACCCTTTAGTGACCGTGGTTGATTTGGGGGGCGGGTGTAGTTTTTCAAGAAAATGAATTTTGTGTCTATTCTAAAGATGCTACTTAAAGAAGTGATCACCAGAGGAAACAAGGACCTCTGTGAGTGACTGTCCCAGTAACAATGGCTCGCTTTTCGAGTAAGAACTCGCTCAGACTCTCATATGTTGCTTCTGCCAATTCAAACCTCCTCCCCTTCGGTCCAGAGCCAACAATTCACTACAAGCTATGCAGATCTAAAACGAGTTCAATTATCTAGTGCAGCAAACAGCTAATGCAACTCTCAATGGTGATAAGGTGAAACAGATTGTACACCACCTTCCTCATTCTAACAACCCCAATTACTTCGGTTATGTCTCTTCTTCTGTAACACCACACGGTCAAAATGCTACAGAATTCGTATGCTTTGGGCGCCTATGCTGTAACATCAAACATTTAAGGTCCATTCCGTGACATTTCTTAAGTAAAAGCAACCCATTTATAGAGGCTTGGACCATAAAGGGACCATCAAGTCAGAGGTCTGCGAGAAAATGGTTAAAGACTCGGGTCACGTGAGAACGAGGACAAAATAACCGCTTTACACCTATGTATCGAAATGTTCAAACCAGAAGCCTACAATCATTCTTGAACCATAGTAAAAAATTTAGACGGACTGTATACAAAACTCCGTCAAAAATGGTCCATAGATCAGTTCCAAGCGGAAGCAGTAGTTGCCGAATCTAGGACCTAGATCGAGCTTTGAATATGCCAGAGATACAGAGCCTCACCTCAATGGCAAATCATCTAGAAAGTAAATCCTAAATCTGACTCGCACGATACTCACCCTTCAATTTGCAATAACAGACAGTTCCAACCTTCCGAAGCGAAAGAATACCAAAAATGAGTACCCTGAGAAGATCAGTTCCAAAGCCTTATGGAATAGCACTCCACTTAATCTCACACAACACATCACAACTATCCGCATGAAAGTTGTAGTCTTTCGGCAAGGAAGGGAGGTCGGTCCACGTCTTCGTAGACAAATGGTAAAGCCAGCCAGACTCGTGATAATATGGAGGGTCAGTCCCAATGTCTGCAAACACCATGAGGTAACCGCATGCGGCATGGAGCGACAGTTTATACTCCTGCTTCGGACAAAGTTCGAAAGGGTCGCAGCTGTGATTTGCGACTTTCACCCAATCACTTCCATTGTGATCAAACTCCGAAATACAATACACGGCATTGGCAAGATACACAAAACTCTCATGATCCAGCCTTCGTGCCTCCCTGTGCAGCACGAACAGATGGTTCTTCATAAGCACATAGCTTTCCACGTTGGGTCGTTGCCACACTTTTTCCTCGGCAGTTTGCCATATATTCTCGAGTTTTCCTTCCGCACAGACACATGGACCCAACAGAATCTCTTCAAACCAATTGTCAGCTAGGTTTACCTCCCAATCATACCCATACCCGCACATCCTTTCTGACGAGTCTGCATTGGTCCATTGGTCAGTCCCAGAGTCGTACACTTCAATTTCAAGACCTCGGCCTCCATCGTCTGTAAAGCCCGCTATCATCAACTTATACTTTCCTGTTTGCGCGTTCACCGACAGATGCACCATCGTGGGTTGTACTTCACTCAGATGCTGTGGACAGGGTAGATTCCTCCAACTCAATGTGAATGGGTTGATCACCAAAATAGAGAGCGGACCATCAAGCCCTACCGACACAAAGCACACCAATCCTCCATCAACCGCACCCAGCGTGCTGGAAGCGTCCACCGTTGCATGCATTTCATAGCAATGCCATATGTTGGTCTTGACATCGTAAACCCTTACCTGAAAATCACCCAGAATATCATCCAGTGGAGATATGAGAGCGAGCATGCTGTGATTCACCGCTTGTAATTCCTGACTGAATTCTGAATCAATTGAATCGACACTCTTTTGCCATTCCTTGGAGACGGATCGAAGGCGCCCGATTTCAGGTAATGGGAGGCGTGCGAAGATTAGCGGTAAGAGTTCTCTTGGAAGGTTTCCCCAGGTACTGGGTCTCATCAATTCCTCATGCTCCGAACAAATGTGTCCACATGCAGTTTGGTCGTGCTCATAGGCTGTGACTCCGCTTTTCAATCTTTTATTGCTCACTGCGCTGGTGTTGCTGGCTTCATAATCGTTTTCGGAAATGGCCAATTCCGTTGCAGCAACATCAAGTACTGTTCGCATACCTGCACTATCACTTCCTGCTCCCGCTATGAAAGCTTCCAACCTGTCTCGCAACACACGCGCGACATGAAGGTGGTCTGTTCTCCCTTCCCTGCTCGGAAGAGCTTCAAAGCCAACAGCTGCATCCTTGTGCACCATCTAGTTCGAACTAGTTCATAATACAATCAGACCTCTTTAAGATGACCTCCTCTAAAAGGAAATCCTCGAATATCCTGCACAGTTATCACATACAAAGAAAGCACTATGTCGTAATAATTCTCTTGGGAACCCAGGAAGTTCGATTAAAGAGGTCAGGACATATTTCATATAGCTGAAGGTCAATAATTCTGAAAGAGAGCAGAGTTTGTTCACACTGTGCGAAATTATAGCAATGTAATACAAATAACCCCGCTATGCAACAGCATTAGAATATGAAGATGCTTAGAAAAAGTACCTGTTGTTGGCCCGCAAAATCGTTATAAATCAAGAGTCCAGAAAACGTGATGGCGACAATTCCTACGAAGAAGCAAAGCACACGCCCTTGAGAAAATAAAAAACACCATGTGAGTGTGAGACGTCTCAAACAAATTCTGAGGCCAAGAACGGGGCTCCAACATCATGTTCCCTTCTACCATCCCGGCGTCACAAGTAAAACACCAGATGTTTGCAACACCTGCAACTTCACATGCTGTACTACCATAAGCGCAATGCCCCCAAGCCATTAATGTGCAGGAAACCCTAAAGCCTCAGAAAAGCTGGTCCTGACCAGACGAACGCAGGGGACAATAAAACCATGTGATCGTAGCACAAACTCAAGATCGAAACAACAACTTGTAGCCTAACCAAAGACGTTATCGTCTCCACGACGAAGGATTGCAAGAAGGATTACAAGAAGAACTATTTGTTTATTAGAGATGCAACTACATTACGTGATCAGCTTGGAGTCTCCACCTAAAGTTTATGTTTCACCACTCACTTAAAGTCAAGTAACGTCCAAAAAACGTACTCAAGAAATTGAGATACACATTTCAGAAAAATAAAAATAAATTGAAGGTTGCATTGACAATTGCTGCACAAGGTAACCATGGTTCCAACTCTTGTGCGACAAATGCAAACCAACGCTCCTCTTAGAGCATAGCAGAAGAAAGTTCTTTGAAGACGGTGTGAAATTCAAGCATAATAAGCAACCATAGACATTAACAACTCGAAACTAATGGGAAACTAATGCAAAGGAATGCGGAATTGAAAGTGCTAATGCTAAAAACAACTGATCTTCCCAAGACTTGGATCGATTGAACCGAAATGAGCTCAGCACCTAATTTGCAAAAAACTTCAAACAGCAAAAAGCAAACCCACTCTTTACCTGCGCCTCTTCAATTGTCTGAGCTAGCACAAATTGTAGCAACGCCCGCCGCCCGCATCGCCGTTTCCAGCGCCGCTCCAGAGCCTTCTGTTGCAAGCTTTCATAACTCCGAGCACACAAAACTCCCTTGCTGGTGTAAGCCATGGCCTTGCCTCTGAAGGGAAAGACATCGCCGGAATGTCTTTCCTGGGTACATACGACGCCTCTCCTGACAATTTTATTGCCTGATGGCGAAATGTACTGGAAAGAGAGTCATGCGGGGTTGGAGTCATGAGGGGTTAGCCACATGTGAGCCTTGTCCTTTCATGTTTCTTGTAGGTATTAATTGTTAAATAAGCTATCATAGGTAGGTAATTGTACTTATGGTGACCCATCTCTAGAATTAATGAGTGTAGATTTTTTTCTTGGCATGTAATACTAACCATAGGTAGGTAACTATCACAATCACAACCCATTTCTATTAATCATCCCTATAGATTTCTTTCCAACGTGTAATTGCAACTATAGGTAGGTAACTGTTACAATTGCAACCCGTTTCTAAAATTGATCCTTGTAGATTTCTTTGCAATGTGTAATAGCAACGATGGGTAGCTAAACTGTCACAATTACAACTTGTTTCTAAAATTGATCCTTGCAGATTTCTTTGCAACGTGTAATAGCAACCATGGGTAGGTAAACTGTCACAATTACAACATGTTTCTAGAATTGATCCTTATAGATTTCTTTGCAACGTGTAATAGCAATCATGGGTAGATAACTGTCACAATTGCAACATGTTTCTAGAATTGATCCTTATAGATTTCTTTGCAACGTGTAATAGCAACTTTAGGTAGGTGAGTATACCTAATGGCACCCCATTTCTAGGACTGATCCTTGTAGATTTTTTCTCAACACATATATTTTGTATTTGATTAAGCTTGAGATCAATTTCAGGTGCACTTATTTTTAGTACCATAAAAATTATAGTTTTTACATACTAACTTAAATCTAGAATCCCTTTCAGACCTCCAACAAAGACTTTAATAATAAGGACAATGCTCAAATGCTTATATGGGTGATTTGGGGTACAATTACACCAACTTCCTTTGATGACCCAATAGCACAATCATGAAAAACATTGAGCAAGTTGTTCATGTGTGCTCACAATTCATATCCAAATAAAAATAATACTTCCCTAAGAATTATCTAGGATCTAAGAGCTTTTCAAGGAAGACTAGTTAAAAGAAAAGAAAATAATTAAGAATCTTCAAATAATTTGATTGAAGCCTACTTATAGCCATCTTATCGAAGATTAGTTTTGGATGCATGAACATGAGATGTCATTTTTAACCCCTAAAGGACCATTGTTCTTTCGGGGGACAAATGCGTTTTCGGGCAGGTACCTACGGGCTGAAATTTTCTTCTAATATTTTGAATTTTTTTTGGAGGTAGAAAAGTTGATTAGCTTCGTGAGAATATAATTTTTTTCAAAATCGGTGCCCGGGAACTATAGTTATGACCAAATAAGCTCAAACGAGGGGATGGCGGGCAGCTCGTGCAGCCCAAAAAAAATGGACAAAAATTTGAGTTCGAATTTATTTTTTATTTTTTCTCATAGATTATATTTTTGTCTATCTGGAAAGATTTTATTCATTTCATTTGGATATATTATGAGAAAGTTATGGACATTCTTGTTTTTCGGGCAGTTAGAGCATCTTCTTGAAAAAAATAACTTGTAGGATTCATTTCTGAATGCAATTTTTCAAATTTTTCAATTTTTTCTTTTTTGCATGGTCTGATTTACTTTCTAGAACAATCTCACCATTGGGATTAGTGCATTTTAATTCCATCTAAAATATATGAATATTTTAGATTTTCCTTCTATCTCATACCTACTTCTACTTAGCAATTTTTTTGAGGATGATAATTTTTTATTTTTTTTATTTTTTTTTACCTAGACTCTCAACTCAATTCTCCACTATAAATATTTAAAGCTCAAAATTCTGTAGTGCAAAAATTTTAAGTTAAAAATGTTCAAAGTCAAAAAATCTAGTCCCGCAATGTGCTGAAAAACTTGTTTTTTCCACTTTAAACGCAGATATTTTGCAATCTGAGCGGTCAAAAATTCTGAAATTTTTTCCACGCACTCTCATACTAGTTAGGTGTAAGATCCTACGGTTAGATATGAAAATAAAACAATTTAATTTTTTTTCACTCCTTGCTATAGATATGGTAGTTTTGAGTGTTTTCTAGCAGAAAAAAGGCCTTGGTCCTTTAGGGGTTAAAATGCAATGATGGGGCTAACAAGTGGAGAGTTCTAAACTATTAAATTATCATAAGACAAGAAAACAATGGTCAATGTATCATAGACAACAATCAATGTATTTTAACCAATCATCTATGTGTCCTAATCAATCATCAATGTAAGGTAAAACAACCCGTAACGGTCAGATCACCCATAAGGTAAAACAACCCATTACCATTAGTTTTCCAATTCAGTTAGTAAACCAACCCAATTTCGTCACCTAACTTTGTCCCCAAAACATCCAAATCTGTCCAGAAAACATCCAAATCCATTCTTCTTATGACAAAAATTAAAGCATTCTATGATAAAATCTGATTTTTTATGACAACAAGGGATAATGTGTCAATCCATTAATGGTGAATATTTTTTACTTGACTTGGGTTGTTATGGGTTCATCAGGGAACGTTTATTACTCTAGTCTACTAGTGGTTTTGTAAGTTCAGGCTAATTACTTCAAAAATTCACAGAAAATACAGTTTTAATCGGAAAATTATAATTCTACTTGGGTTTGATTTGTAAAACAAGCACACACCTCTGAAAAATATGTGACCCTATTGGAATTGGCCCCAAGATATTCAAATTATAAAACAAGAGGGTGATAGGTAGTTTTATCTCAGCAGACATCTCATGACACCATAACGGTTTTTTCAGATCACAATCAATATCTAACCTGACACTTTTGGAGTGATTAGTGACCACATTACAAACATCCAACTTTTCCAATGCAAGAACATTCCCACGGTAGACTCACCAAAAACTACTTTCAGTTAAATAAGAGAATTAAATCCACCAACCATCTCACGTTTGTTCAAAAATATCTCCATCTTAACTTGAGATTAAAATTGAGTAGAGAAACTCTTTATGTACATATGAAGTGGTAGGATGTAGAACAATCCATGTGGGATAATGTAAATTAGAATAGGAGGAGCTCAACCACTCGTAGTTAAGTCAAAAGTAGGTTTTGTTTTCAATAGAATTTCAAACCTCATTTAGGCATGGTAGAATTTATTTTTTCTAAATACTTTGAACTAAGAAAAGTTGTTAAATGAAGACAAATTTCATTTACAAAAATTTGTTTGAGATTTAAAACCTCCAATCAAAATATATGGACAAATTTGAGAGAGGAAGTTTGAAATTGTAAAAAATAATTCCCTTCCAACCCCTCTCTCAAATTTGTCTATAACTTTTGATCGGAGATTCAAAATCTCAAACGGATTTTAGGAGATTAAATTTGTCTTCATTTACCAACTTCTATTAGTTCAAAGTGTTTTGAATTTTTTTTTCTACCATGCCTAAATGAGGTTTGAAAATCTATTAAAAACAAAACCTACATTTGACTTAACTATGAGCGCTTGAGTTCCTACTAATTCTAATTTACATTATCCCACATGGGTTGTTCTACATCCTACTACTTCATGTGTATATAATGAACTCTTCCTCTCATCTAAAACTTAGTTTTAATTGATAATGTATTAACTACAAGTTTGCCCCATGGTAGGAAGTTCTCTTCCCGTGTTGGCTTCCTTTGTTGCATTGCCGTGGGGATGCTCTAAATTGTTATTAGAAGTTATTTTTCATGGCATTCTACATTAGAAATTATTGTGACCACTTTAGGTGGTTAAGATAAGCATATTGGATACACTTTTTGTTGGTTATGGGGCAGCCTATAGACCATGTTGGGAAGATCACTTCAGAAATACATTACTAATTTACACTTTGTCTGAAAAATAAATTTTAATTGCTCTCATTATTTCTCACACTTATCTTTGTGTGGGAAAAAATCTGAAAAATTTCAGCAATGGCATGAGGGTACATTCCAAATTCTGACCAAAATGGGCTGATTTACCTTACCCTAACCTACACATCTTTTTTTTATATGTCTTACTTGGAATTATGTTAACTTCATAGCATCTATTAGATTTTGATGTAATTGCAAGATACATTAAATCTACCTTTACAAGCAATGATTTTATAATTGTTTCTTCTTCTTGTGAAATTTCTTTCACACAACATTTGTAGATTGCCATTGGCCTCTATAGGTGTATTCAAAGGCTAAGAAGAAACTCTATTTCCAAAAAAATTGGTATAAAGCGAACATTCTTAACTTTGGTTGAATTTTGAAGAGAATTTTGAAGAAGGATTGGTCTTCTTGTTCTACCTAGGCAAATGGGATCTTCTAATTCTGTTTTATAATTAAACCCCCTTCTACCCCCATCTTTTTTTTAAATTGGTGAATTTCTGTCATTGATAATATGTGGAATTGGATTTTATTCCTACAACGTAAAATGTATTAACTTTGTAAATAGTTTATTATCTATACAAAAAGCATGTGTAATGTGGATTTGTAGACAACTGCAAATTTAAATCTATAACTATACAAAACAACCATTAGTCCATTAGGGGAGATTTCAGGTACTCGGGAGACTATTTCAGGGTTATTCCCATTGCTGGAAACCAACCTTGTATAGTCATAACATAATAATATTTAAAAAATTAAAAAATATATATTAACATATTAATATTTTTTTAATATTTAATATTTAAAAAAAAAAATATTAAATATATATTAATTAATTATATCTAACGTAGCCGTCACCTAGCCACGTCAAATTAGCATTCCTACAACATTCTTGTAGCGTTTCTGGAGTTCCCACAGTCTAAAAAACTCACAGTCTCCCAAAACGCAAAAATATCTTCTAATGTCATATATCTAAGTTTTTGCTACACAAACATAATCTTGTTCCTATGACTATATTTTTCATAACTTGAGCCTTTGTATGAGTGTAGAGAGTTTTCTTGCACAACAACATCCTTCAATAGCTCCTATATTTCTTTCATGGATTATTGAGCGCTATGAGGCTTTGCCTTTTGCCACACTTCTTTTGAAAACATACACAAAAACTCTATTAACTCCTAAAGTCCCTTTGTCCCTTTAGGAGACAAATTGAATTTCAGATAGGTTTCTATAAGCTCAATTTTTGTGAATTTTTTTCAAAAAGATAGAAAAACTTATTTGCTTTTGGAGAATATAATTTTTTTTTAATACCACAATAAGCCCAAAATTGAACTTAGCAAGTAGAAAAAAAATTCACAAAAACTTGGAATTAAATTTTTTTTTTTCCTCATATCTTGTATTTTTGTCTACATAGAAAGCTTTTATTCATTCTATTTGTATTTGTGATGTGAAAGTTATGGAGCATATTGTTTTGCAAGCAATCATAGCATCTTTTTGAAAAAATAATGAATAGGATTTGTTTATGTGCACAATTTTTACATTTTTTCAAAACAAAAAGGTCCACAATGTAAACTTTAATTGTTAAAACAATCTCACCATTGGAATTAGTGTGTTTTAATTCCATCTTATAACTATTAATGATTTAGTTTTTTCTTCTATTACATGCCTTCTTTTACTTAATAACAAGTTTTTAAAGAATAAAATTCATGTTATTTTTTTAACTTTTATTTTTTCAATATTCTCAACTCAATTCTTCTTGATAATATTTTTAAATTAAAAATCTATTGTGCAAAATTTTTAAGTTAAAAAGTTTCAAAGTCTCATAGACCGACTAGTTTGCTACAATGCCATAAAACATAGTTTCTTCACTTTGAACGTATTTATCTTGCAATCTATATAGTCAAATTGTCTGAAATTTTTTCTACACATTTTCATACTAGTCTACTGCAATATCTTTTGGTTATATACGCAAAAATACTAGTTTTAAATTTTTTGCTTCATGCACTAGAAATGGTAGTTTTGAGTGTTTTTTAATGACAAAAGACCTTGGCACTTTAAAAGTTACACAACTTTGATCTCTAATGAATACAAAAAATTCTCTTGTATGGAGAAAAAATGCAAGTCATATTTGAACAAAGAATCTTTTACCAATTCAAGAATTATAAAAGATTGCAACTTGAAAGTTTAGGTTATTGAAATGTCAAATTATGCATAGAATAATGTTTATAAGAAATATTTATGGAAATACTACAAATAGAAATCAGATTTTGGACCTATTTCATTCACTTCATGACAATTTAAAATGGAGTTGAAGCATCCAATACTATATAAAAGATGCATATTTTTTTTTTCCTAAGCCCACACTCATGGCAATACATGGCTTCTTTTACTTGAATGCATGGTAGCAAATAACAAGCCCCAACTAAGAGGGCTGTATAGGGCAACATCTTTGTATAATATTAGAGTTAGGTAAAACAACTTATTGCTGAAATTTTAAAAAAAAATTGCACATAAAGACAAGTGTGAGAAACAATGAGAACAATTGGGATTTTATTTTTTCAACAAACTATGAATTGTTATGAATTTTTGAAGTGTGTTGCCCATCATGGCCCAAAAGAATCTTTAAACTATCCCCAAATCAACAAAAAATGTGTTTGTAATGGTCATATTATTCACTTAAAGTAGTCATAATATTTCCTATTATAGAAGCCTAAAAAAGTCACTTCCTACAATGAATTTACACCCAAAAGTTAAAAGTTTGTATTGAGGTCACTAATCACTCCATTATTGCCACCTAAAACATTGATTTTGGCTTAACTCTCATTTATTGAAAATCCCTTGTAATGGGATCTTTCCCTACATGTTCAGTCATGGGTCTTTTGATCTCAACAAATTGTTCTTCCTTATTAGTCCATGACAAATGCCCAAGACAAACAACAATGTAATAGAAGAGGTTTAGAAAATTTTCATTGATGGAACCTTCTAGAAAGATGATGCAATTTCTCAAAAAAACACTATGAAATGGATAGAAATGTATTTAAAACCTTCATAAAGTTGCTTCATGAAGCTACCTCTCAAGTTAACCCCTAAATGTCCAAACAACCTTTTTTTTTGGCAACATAGCGATTTTGGACAGCTCACTACAGATGGAATTTTTATTTTTTTTCTTTGAAAATTTCACACAATGTGTGCCCAAGTAGTAGCTTTAAGGCCCAACAATTTTCATAACTTTTGACTACATGGTTCAAAAGTTATTGCAACATTACAACCATTGGAATTTTCATGCAATAACTTTTCAGTGGGCAGTGGGCAACCCGGGCAGAAAAAAAACTTCTTTAAAAATCACTTTAAAAATAAATAAAAATTTGAAACAGATTCTCTAGATTTTTATATATGTGGTAAGCTTTGAATCATTCCATTTTGATTAATGAGATTATGAGGAATTTTAGTTTGGATTAATCTATGGGTAGTTATGGAATCTCTGTTCTAAAATTATACTTTGAAGTCCTTTACTTAACTCAATTTTAAATATTTTTGGAAAAAAATAAGTACATTAGGTGTATATTTTTTATTACAACATTACAACCATTGGGATTGGCATTTTTCAATTCTATAAATAAATTTTTAACAATTTAGTATTTTTAATCATTTTCTAATTCTTTCTACTTATTATTTTTTCTCTATATGTTGTACAATTCCAAATGATCTGAAAAATTTCAAGCATGTAGCCAACTTGACTTGAGGAATTAATCCAAAGAGCAACCACTATTTTGGACATATTTTCATAAAAATGTGACCTTGTGAAGTGCACCTACTTGTATTTTCACATGGCCCAAAAAAGGATTTTTGTCACTTTAAACGTTAATATCTTGCAATCTACATGATCAAAAATTCCGAAATTTTTTCCTCATCTCTTCAAACTATTTTACTACAAGATCCTACGGTTTTGCGTGTCCATAAATGTTTTTCATCTAAAATTTGGTGCTTGTAAATGCAAGGGCAGTTTTGGAGCAGTTTTGGTGAACATAGTCTTTGACATTTAGGGGTTAAGCAAATTTTTAAGAATATTTTTTAAACAAGTATAAGTATATTAGAATGCTTCTTAATTTGTAGCATACTTAAGAAACAAGGTTGAAGAGATCTTTAGTCTTTACAATGTACCTTTGGGATTTTAATCTATGTTCTTGAATTTATTTTGGTAAATACCTTTAAACAATGAAAAATTAATTCATTTCTAGTTTCTCAAGATCTAGATTATCCAATCTTGAATCTTTCTTCTGATTTGTTAAAAAAAATGTTGGAAATGGCAAAGTAAAATCATTGAAAACAAAGTTGATAGGTTTATACAATATTTACCTATGATATGATTCTATTGAAAAATATGAAATTGCATTATTTAGATATAATTTTTATTGGAATTGTTGATGGTTTGTGCTTACTTTTATTACTTAGAGTAAAAAAAAAGTGTTGAATCACCCAACAAGCACATGAAGCAAATCAAACAAGTTAGCATACAAAATTTGTAAAGAAAAATTCAAATGTCTAAACCTCACCAGTATCCATGGTGATGATAACATAATGTCAAGAATCAACTAAGCCACTCGTTTGTTTTAAGTGATGCTATTGAATAGTACTATTTACAACCTCAAAAGATAATTTTTTCCTATAAATTTCACAATTTTGTAATAAAAAAATTGCTAGAGAAGAATTGCTAATATAATATTTTGATATTGCTAGAGAACAATATTGCTAGATTCATTTATTGATTAGATTCCAACAAATCAATTTATTAAAGTCTTCGAAGACTACTTTGTTTTATATTTAATTTACTCTTATTTTTTGAATGTATTATGAGAAATTATAGAGTATATTCAAAATATAGAGTATAGAGTGTTTTCAATATTACAAAAGTCGATTTTAGATCAAACTATATATTATAATCAAAGGGTGGATTGTGTAAGGTAGGAGGCTTGAATGTTGGAGGGCCATTTAGAACTGTTCATGTAGACTCACCTGTAATGGACTTGAGGTTATCTTCAAATGGACCTTCTACTGTCATTGAATGGATCAATAAAAAAATATTATTTATTGTAAGAGCCAATCATTTGCTTTGCTTTCCCCATTTCTCTCTAAAAGTTGTGAGTGAACGATTCATGGAAGACCTATGGTCAGAAATAGGGACCTAGCTATGACTCATCTTGTTTGAAAATTCATAAGTAATTCAAAAATGCTTCAAAAAATACAAAACGACTTGGATTACAGTCATAGTCTATTTTTCTTTGTCTGAAAAATGAGCTAAAAATAATCCCATACAAGAAACAACATGAAAAAGGCAAACCAGCCCTTAGATGCACGCTTTAAGAGCCTCCTAACTTAATGAGTCCCACCGTTGTAAGAATGTCTGCACTCCGTCTGGTGCAATATTTGCAAAGTACTAGAATATATGGGCATGACGACGATGTTGATCATACCAGTTGCGCAAGGTTCGCAAAGGCTTGCTTCTCAGACGTTTCCGCAGTAAAAGTCATAATGGCAGTTCAATTTCTGTGAGGTCATCACAACCTGTGTGTTATAAGCGACGTACATGATGGAGGAGGAGGATAGTAGTTCAGAAGCATGGAACATTGCAGTGAGGTGAGTTGGGGCTCTAAAATTAATTGCAATCTCACTGAACCCTAAAAAACAAAACACAGCTACGGCCGGCACCACGATCGAGGCATCAATTTAGTGTGTTTTTGATATCCAGTGTTCAAAGTTTAGGGTTACAAACTCCACCCACCCATCAACTGTAAATTGAAAAAATTGATAGAACGACATGGAGATTTTCCAGCGAGTTTCACTGTTTCAGTTAATCCCCGACTAAAACATTTCGGAATGTCGAGAAGTATCTTACTGTTGTGTGTGGCTCCCATAACTTACAGTAGTTTCTGAAACATTCGAAATTTCGAGAAGTAAGTTACGGTTGTGTGTGGCTCCGGTATCTGAAACATTCGAAATTTCGAGAAGTATTGTTGTTTGCGGCTCCAGTTTCAAGATTCCAGAATCTCAAGTGTAGCTGGCGGAATAGCTGGCCTGCAAACCATGCATCAATCTGTGAAGCTCTCCGAGGACGCCGTGTGTCTTGGAACGAACTCCAAAGCGATGACAAAAGCCCACTTTGCAACAACTCTTTTTCGGACGCGTGGCAGTACCAGCTGGAGTCTGACTGTCCCACCCACGAACCCAAGATATTAAGCTTAATGTATTTAAAGCCCAGTCACCTCAAGAATGCAGCAATCAAACTTCTCGAGCCCGAGATCGTCGTCCGCATCCGAAATTCGACTCCCCATCTCGCAAGCGTTCTGCAAAGTCGACTGAGGGCACTCGTTACGGGTCCGAGAAAGCTTGGAATCGAGAGAGAAGAGAGCTTGGAATCGAGAGAGAAGAGAGCTTGGAATCGAGAGAGAAAGAGAGCTTGGAATCGAGAGAGAAAGAGAGCTTGGAATCGAGAGAGAAGAGAGCTTGGAATCGAGAGAGAAAGAGAGCTTGGAATCGAGAGAGAGAGAGAGAGCGAGCAAGCGAGCGAGCAGGATTTGGCCCTGAGTCCCCTGAAACCCTAACCGATGGCCATTCCGTTGTGCGTGCAGTGCGGGACACGACAGAACCCTTGCCATTGCAAGATCGTTGGCCCAACCCTTGGAGTCGTGGCGTTTCTCATCACGGCCGTGGTGGAATGGCCGCTGGGAGTGGCATTGTACTGCTTCAAGAAACAGAAGGCTCGGCGTCTGTTGCACCACCCCAATCGCGTGGTTTATCCTCGCGTCGCCAGCGCCATCCCGTTCTAAACCTTCGCAACCTTCTCAACCTCTGGAAGCTTGCTTGCATTAGATCTGCTTTTCTTTTTATTCTAATTAGCGTCGTCATTCATGATTTATTGTGCCACCAAATTAGGGATACCGAGGCTTCTTCTGCCGAATGGAGTTTTAGTCTTTGGGTGATTGAATTAGCATCATCAATCCTCCACAATAGTGTATCGTACACACAATTTACTGTCAGCTTGCGAGACGTGGCTTCGAGGCAGACTTTCATCGGCTGCTGGTGGAATCTTCTGCTTGTACTGTAGGTCTCTTTTGAGTATATGATCACCATTGTTGCACACTTTGGCGAGGCACTGATGTACTTATTTTTGTAGCTATCAGAGAGGAATAAATTCCCGTTACCTTTTGACATGATGTGTTTCATGTTTACACTTGAATGGCTGTCGATCGGTAGTTTTTTGCGTTGCTGTGGAGGGGCTTGAATTCTCGAAATGTGCGTTGTTGCACAATGTCATTTAAATGTGTGTGATCTAGGATCCAAGCTTTTGATCCAAGCTTTTACTAACTTGGAATTGCTCCTTTGGAGCAGAGCTTCTATTTATGTATAGTGCATTTGATTGCTGAATGTTTCTGTGCTTGCTTGCTTACCCTGGATTCATGATTGTTCGGTTTTCGTTGATTTGGCGGAGTGAGGGGTAGCAGCTGTGGGGTTACGCTGGAGTTCTCTCCTGGACTTTGAACATGAACTCTGCCACCATCTCTTCTAATTTCAATTGAACACTCAAATTTAAACTTCTGGGGCATGAAGTTCTTCAATCTAAGCTATCTGCACTTAATTGCATCCTGGTCTAAAATTGAAACCCTACAAATTGTTGACTAACCCTTAGTTAAATGCCTCCATCCTTTTTCGAATTTTGGCACATTCTTGCTTTTATCTTGGTACAGAAATATCATTTACTGCAATTTCATGAAATTGATAATTAAGGAAGGTTATCTTTTCAACATTAAAGTATTACATTGGATGAATGAGAACTAAGTTGGATTACAATAAACAGTGCTTGCAAGTCTTCCATTCATCATCCAAAATATGGTTGGCGGAGCCCTTAACCCTAAAGGACCATTGTCCCTTTAGAAGACAAATGGGATTTCAGGCAAATACTTATTGGCTGAATTTTTGTCATGATTTTCTTAAACTGTTTTTGAAGATAGAAAAATTGATTTGTTTAGCTTCATGGGAATATTATATTTTTTTCAATCAGTGCTGAGGAACAAAAGTTATGCCCAAATAAGCTCAAAACAAGGGGGCAACAAAAAAAAATTCAAAATTTGAATTTCTTTTTTGAATTTTGTTTTTCTTATAGATTACATTTTTGTCTACGTGGAAAGCTTTGACTCATTCCATGTGGATTTGTTATGAGAAAGTTATGGACAATCTTGTTTTTCGGGCAATTAGAGCATCTTCTTGAAAAAATAACTTTAGGATTCATTTTTGAATGCAATTTTTATAATTTAAAAAAAAAAAAAGTTCCATGTGGTTTAATTTTCTTCCTATAACAATCTCACCATTGGGATAAGTGCATTTTAATTCCATTTTAGAGATATTAATAATTTAGATTTTCCTTCTATCTCAAATAATCTAGTCTTGTAATGTATTGAAAAACTTGTTTTTTTCACTTTAAATGCATATCTTGCATATATATGCGGTCAAAAATTTTGAAATTTTTTCCACACATTCCCATACTAGTTGGGTGTAAGATCCTATAGTTAGATGTGCAAAAGAAATTATTTTCAAATTCTTTTACTCTTTGCCTTTGAATTAGAACTAATTGACACAAATTGTGTTGAAACTAATAATGATGCACAAAACCTAACACAAATTCTTATTACATTCCAAATGCATTTGTACTAGTACCAATGTTGGTTTAATTTAGTGTGAACATTTGGATAAATATCCAATGAAAATTACATAAATGTAGATGAAAGTAGATCGGATGAAAGTTGAATGACAATCATACTATTTGTGATAGTGAAAAAATAATGTTGGATGCAAATCACATTGTATTAATTATGTCTATAAAATTATAATTTCCACATTATAGTAGTGTGCATCACAAATTTGTACATTCTCCTAATAAATGTGAGTTAGTGCTTATTTTTGCAAGATGCACAAATTGCTCAAATTTGAGTGCCAATATCTAAATTAAGCCTTGTTGCAACATCAATGAGTCATATCTATGAATTGTATCAACCAATGGGGGGGGGTTCAACAATATTTTGTTGAAAAGCAACACAATTTGTTTTGAGGAAATCTTAAACAATATATTCTTCCATTTTAGTGGATGAAATCATTGATGTGTTGCATATTCTAAAGACAAAGCCGCTCTTTGGGGGACGAATGTACACCCTTTTACTAGGTGAATAATTGAAGTTTTGTCCACATTTTGCATGTTCCATCTATTTATGTAGATGTATACAAATGCTTCACTCCAATGAAGACTGCTTTTAGCACTACCCCAACTAAATGAAAAAAAAATCCCTAGTAAGATGAATACCCCCCAAACCACCACTTTTTGCTATTGTGTCTAGTTACTATTACTAAAGTGGTCAAATTTTCATTGATTTTCTTGTTGGCAAGTAAAAGGAGGTTCCAATTTACCAAAAAACTCGACATTTGGATATTGTGTATGCAAAAGTGTTGAAGGGTCAAAGTGTTTTTAACCCTCAATAGCCTTGATTCATTTTTGAATTTTTGCACATTTTTGCTTATATCTTTGTAAAAAATATCAATAACTACAATTTCATGAAATTGGTCATTAAGAAAGGTTGTCTTTTCAACATTTGAGTATTACATTAAATGAATGAGAAGTTTGTCAGACTAAACAATGCCTGGAAGCCCTCCCTTCATCGTCTAGAATAAGGTTGTCAGTGTGCTTAACCCCTCACCGCCCAAGGGGCCCAAAAGTGGCCTCACACAATCTAACAGTCAACTTCAAAGTGCTGTAACTTTTGCGTCCGGTGTCCAAATTTAATAAAACTTATTGAAAAAGTTGCGCATACTAGCCTAGTTTTTGTAGTAAAAATTTCAGATCTATCCAAGATGTATTGGATTTTTAGACTCCATTCGAAGTTCGCAGATTCAATTTCAGTTCACCACACTGCATTGAGATGGCTGCAACTTCGGGGGCTTGTATCTTTTTCATCAAATTTTATTTTTCAATAAAATTTGTTGGGTTTTGTTCCCCATAAAGTCTACTTAATGTGGGAAAATTTTCATGTCAATCCAAGTTGTTTCGAATGCTTGGGAGCAATTCGAAGTTTAAAATACAGACATTTTTGGATTACAGTGAACTTTGGCGGCTTATAACTTCTTCAAACAAGGTTCGATTTCAATAATTTTTATTGGAAAAGTTACGCATCCTAGTCTAGTTCTTGTAGTAAAAATTTCATACCAATCCAAGGAGTTATGATTGACTGAGAGGCATTTTAGTAGAGGTAGGTTCAGCAATAGATGTGTTTTTTTGCTACTTTTTTCACTGTTTTTTGACATTTCAAAACAATTTTGCAAACGCAATGAGTCAATTGAATGATTTTTTTCCCCACCAAAGTGTTTTTCTTTTGGTTTTGAATCACTTCTTAGTTCAAAGTTTTTTCATTTGAGTAGGTTTAGAAATCAAATTTCACCTCTAATTGTGTTTTGAGGACAATTTCAGCATCTTTTTTCAACACTAAAACATTATAATCTTTCAATCTATACAGTCAAATGACCTCAAATTTTATTTACACCATCTACAACATGCACACTACAATATTGTACGGTTGAGATTTTCATACCTTACTCACATTTAGACTTATAACACTTGAAAAGGAAAGTTGTTTTGTGACATGGTTAGGCCTTGGGCGGTGAGGGGTTAAGGGTTAAGTTGATATTCTAAAATCATTTCTTCAACACACGTACATATTGATATATTTAGGAGGTGTATACACAAAGTGACAATAGCAGTTTTAGGCAGGGTGTGATTTGAAGTGTAAGGTAGGTGTCTCTAAAAGTGACCTGCAACTTCTAACATAGAAGTACATTTCACTTTCTTCAATGTACCAATAGTGTACATTTCAGGAGGGGGTCGCTTTTAAAAATCATTGCCTTCCAACTTCAAAAATGTGTAACTAATTCCACGGAGGTCCAAAAAATATGAAACGACTTGGATTAGATGCCAATTCTATTTGTCTTCGTACTGAATTTTACTTTACTGAAATTATTTCAAGGAGTTTAGCTTCCCTGAAAATGCAATCAACTCTTAAAAGGGTCACTTTAAGAGCTTCCTACCTCAAACTTACCAACCTTATCAGCATTGGAGAGTGTTGAGAGGAGGTTCAGTACTTGCACAAACAACTTTACATTCAGCAGGTTTAGGGTCATAACCCTGACAGCAGGGGTTTAGGGTTTAGAAGGTTTGGGTTTAGGGTTTAGGGTTTGGGTTTAGAGGGTTTGGATTCTGACCCTAAACCCTAACTTTACGTTAAGAGCCATAACCCTGACAGCAGCAACAGATCATTGCTTTTCTTGTAAGACTGTTTGCAATGCTAAGTTAACTTACATTGCTGTAGTTATTAATCTGCGGCCGCAACCAATACAACTCTCTTCATTTGAATCCAGTTTTGAATTTCTGAATTCACAGGCTTTGCTTGCTCCGTGAATTAGTTGTAGTGAAGGGCAGGTTCGGCAGCAGGGGGATGCCAACTTTTCTGGAAAATTCCATTTTTTTCAGAATTCTTGTTCTGTGGGAAAAATAGAATCTTGCAAAAATGTTTTTAAATTTATCATCTGTTGAACCCCCTTTTTTTTCTAGAATTGTAAGAGAATTCAACAAAGGTGTGTTGATCATGCTCTTCACTTATGGTATCTTGAACAAATACATTGCTTACCTCAAATTCATCAAATTGGTCATAAACAAATGTTGTCTATTAGAGATTCAAGTATGAATATGGATGAATGAGAAGTTATTTGAATAAAACCTATACTTGTAGTGTCAGTGGCTTTGAATTACTCTGTTCATCATCCAAAATATGGAATTGGAGCTCTTAGGGTTATATTAGATGCAAACACCCATGTAAATTAAAGCTTTGATCAATTAATCAACAAAGGAAGGCATGCAATTGAGTGCATACAATATATAAAACTACTATGTTTTCAATCTTCCCTTAAATTCTTTTAATCTTGTCTCAATAACTTGTCAAAATCTATTGATGTTTTGTCCCAAATTTGGTCATCTGATGAATGGCTATTGTGGGATTACTCAAAAACCTACAACTTTCCTTAGGATAGTGTTGTTAGAGAGGGTTGAGTGTACTTGTAAAGAAGAGCTTCATCCTACTCTCCAATTTAGAAGGAGCTTCATTGTGCACTCCATTCTTTATGTTGCATTAACCATTTTTTAGGCTACTCATCTATTTTAAGTAAAAATAGTGAGTTAGGTTTCTGTAAATTTTGTTACATTATTAGTTTTCATATGCTTTGAGTATTATGTTGTTGTTGCTGTGCAAACAAGCGAATTTGGGGCAGACTAAAATATCTCGATTGTCCCAATTGTAGCTCTCATTCTATTCGGTGATTCTACAATTGATACAGGGAACGATAATTTCTTGGACACCATAGCCAAGAGCAACTTCCCACCTTATGGACATGATTTCAACACCAAGTCGTATTCAAGAAGATTCATGGATGGTCACTTGGTTGGTGATTTTGTGGGTAAGTAATCAAGCCTCTACACTTAGCTATCACATGCCATGGTTAAGATCATCACGCTACACATAAACCCTAAACCATAATGCCATGAATTCCTGCCATCACATAATGCGCTCTTGGGCTGAATGTAGAGCATATGTATACATTACAAATGCCCACATCCCCTTTGTCAAAGTCTATCAATCAATCTTTTCCATTGTGCTTGATTACCTCAAATATCTTACCTCTTGTCTACTTCCTATGTGTTTTATTTTGGGAGCAATGAACACCCGCTTCCAGCACCATTTTCTTCCTCGTAGTGATTGTATGCTACGTTAGCTTCATGTCCAAAGTACTTGGCTTGTCTTCCAATTTGAAAGCCTAAGTTGCTTGTGTTCTTAGAGACAATCATAAAATGTCTACTATAGGTTTTATAAAGTGAGTTAAGATTGTGTTTTTTCACTTGTGAGACTAGCTGAAGAAAAAACATCTTCAATTCCTGAAATAGGATTAGGCTGTAAACAATTTGCACAACCTGTATCATCAAGATCATACTACTAAAGTAGTAGTCAGGATAAGGTAGGAGGTCGTGAATTGGAACTGTATGTAGGAATCTACAACAAGTCTATTTGAAGTTCATGCTCTCTAGCTATAGTCGATTTTGGTTTGCATAGTCAAAACATAAAAACACTTATTCATTGGCAATAGTTAATTAAACTACTCTTCAAAGCAACTCTTCCACAATCACATGTGAAGTAACAAAGTTGTGTCTCAACATGGTTGTATCGATTGCATTCAACTTTTGAAAAATGATATGGATTGAAGGGTGTTTGTAATGGACAAATGCTAGATGTGACTATTTCAGTTGGTTTTGTGAGTTTTTGAAGGCACCCAAAGTTTGATACTTTCGACATTGCAAAATTGGTCAACTTTTCATTTCCTCGCTTGGGATTCCTTCTCTCACTCCAGGGACTTTTGAAAAATTTCCCTACCTTGACATGAGTTTTTTTATATGAGTTGGCTTAAATTTGAAGAGTAAAATTATACATCTCAAACTCAAGTTCTTTTAGAGTTACGGTGACTTCTATTTAGATCTTTTCATTGAGTATGACTGAATAAGATCTAACCATGAAGGTTATCTCTAGCAATGTGATGCTGACACAAATTGTGTCCACCTTTAACAAGTCAAGAGATTTCAAAAATCCATCTAGAATGGTTGCAGATAGTGCACTATCATGCAACAATTTGATCACATACTTGTAGTGGACCTATTTTGATTCTTCAAGGACTTCAAACTAGATTGATACTCTAAGACTTGTATTTACTTGACACATCAACTTATAATCAGAATTTTCTACACAAATGAAAAATCATTTTAAAGGTTACCTTTGATTTGGATGCTGAAAAATGAACATCCACTAGATTTTTGGAGTAGAGTTGAAGATTAAGCATCCAAATGTAGGCTATGGCATTTAAGATTTTGAGCCCATTATCCAAAAACCCTCATAGTTGGTAAAAATGGCTCAATGTCATAGTTGCAGTCGCTTGACTGAAGCCACAGATGTATACCTGTCATAGTTTAAAGAGCTCTGGGTATTTACAACTCACAATTTTGAACTCTCTAAAACGAGCTATAATGAATATCAGTTACTGACGTGGATGCTGAGTGGATAATCACGGTGTCACTATTGCCCACTTTTCGGTGCTCCTTTATGACCCCTTGTTTTGAGATGCTTGGATACTTTCGAACAAGGAGTATCCTTCAGAAGTTCCGGAAGCCGGGTACGAGCGGAGTTAGCGCCGTGAAGGGCAGCTTGGCATGTCTGGGCAACGACGATTATGAGAGATCCAGAGAAATAGTATTGTCTTGGGCCAAAAACCAGTGACTTCCATAGCCAGAGAGATCAGTGGCTGTGTGAGAACGGTCGGACTACTTCCCAACTTCCAACTTCCAAGGAAAACTCCGAATGCTGCTCGGCACCGGATCCCAGCCACCAAGCTGCGAAAACTCGATCTCAAACTCCGTGAAAGTCGGATCTGAAAAGCACCAATATATCTACTACTGCGAGAACTCCAAAGCTTCATTACTGCGTTCTGTTGGTCGCGAGCGGAGCTTCATGCAACCTTGGAGATCCTCTGTCAAAGCTGGATCTGAAGCTGATGTCACGGTAAGCTTCTTTGTAGCCTTCAGAGATCATAGTTGTTTAATTTCATCTTAGACACAAAATTGGAGTCACAATATTCTTTTCACACATTTTTGGATGAAGCAGGCGTTTGGTCTACATATCTGGTTTAGTGGCTAGACATCAGTATTGAAATTTTTTTGAAGCATTGAACTTACATTTCAGCAGATGTGTACTTGGATCACCATCTCACGACAGAAAAGCTCCCAGGCAGCAGGCATTGCCTGCCTACTTGGATTCCTGCTTCACCCACATGGATGGAAAGTCAGTCTCTCATGGTGAAATAGAACTCATTTTGGATCATCTTTTTTGGAATTGCTCTCTGAGTGAGTCCAGGCGACTTGAGATTGCTGCAGATTGAACAAATTCTCATCCATGCAAGACTTCAATGCAGATCCCCTCCTGCAATCTGGATTGCCCCTCCTCAAAATGTCCAGAAGAAACGAAATAAAAGAAATGAAACCCCAAAAACTTGTTTCGCTGTGTCATGATCGATATTCCCCTGCTCCATCTGTGACACCACCCACCCCAGGCCCAGTTAATGGCCAGGGTGAACTGACCCCCTCGCTCGGCCCTGTGGGCAAACCCTGGAATTATTTATTTTCCGCACATGAATTTTTTTGCAAATTTTTAATTCATTTTTGCGATTAGAGACCCCAAATTAGTTAGGAGAGGTCAATATATACCTAAGAACGGCCCAAAACAGCAGGGGAGGAGGGCGGGCGGGCCAGGAAAGGAAACCCATCCCTCCATCTACCGGGCGGGCGGGCCAAGAAGAAGGTCAATCCCCCTGGCCGTAATTTACATGACGCCCTCGCGGAACTCCGTCCAATTTTCGAACTTTTTGCATGGGCGGGCCCGGAAGTTCTACAGTAGCTGGCTCCACCAGATCTTTTCACTGAGTCGGTTTTATTAGTATTAATAAGGAAATGGTGATTCCCATTTATTTATAGTAGTGTAGTCGAAACAGTGTGCCAATATTCTGCGCTACATGATGGCCTTCCCACGTGATCAACTGAATGCACGTTTACACACTTTCGAGGAAGACTTTGTCGTCCTTCAACCGTGCCAGCCCTTCAACTCCTGTTTGCTTCTGCAGTGCTTTGCAGGATGGCTGTCGTCTCTGCGGTCCGACGGGAGAGCTGGTGCTTGCGAAACTTTGTTTCGGTGCTTTGGTTGCTTCGCAGGAGACTGTCTCTGCGGTCTTTTGAGAGAGCTGGTGCTTGCGAAACTTTGTTTCAGTGCTGTTGGGGTGCCCAGACGAGGTTGATTGTGTGAAAGTTTGCATCCTGTTCCAGAGGAGATTGTTTGTTACAGGGACCTAGAGCTAAACGACGTTGGTTGGCTGGAGTCGTTCGATTCCTTCACTTGGGCCGCTGGACGAGCTTGGGAGGTGAGGTAGGAAGCGTTTATCTGCAGCTGCTCGGAGGTGGTGGAGTCTGCAGCTTAGAATTGGATTTGCTGTGGAGTGAAGCACATGCATTTGCTCAAGAACACGCACGGGTTCTGCCGATTGTCGGTGTGTTGAAGAAATCGGCTTGTTACGGATCTGCTGACATTGGCTGCGGCGAAGAGCTCCTTTTCTCCCGTGAAGAACGCAACAATTTCTTGGTATCAATTCATTCCTTGTTTCTCAAAGTTAAACTTGCTGATTTGGGACATGTCATTTTTTGATTGAAAGGGATGAAAATATGAGATGTAAGTTGTACTCTATACAGATGAGTAGGGTTCATTGGAGGATCAAAAGATATGGAATTATGTATCTATATTCATAATTTTAATGACATATGTATGCTTTGTTCCATGCTCCTATACAATTGTATCTATTTATCATGTTTTGTATATCTTATGGGACTTGGGTTAAAGGATGGACACATAGTTGGTATTTAGAGGGTCATAGTACTTATGTACTTTTTCAACTATTTAGCATTTTGTTTTTAGTGTATTCTTCTTATTGAGTTTGGTATCTTATAGAGTGTAGAATTGCCTCAAAGCTTTCTTGCCACATCAAATTTCAAAATTTTGTAATTTTAGATTCATTTTTCAAATAATTTGTTTTCCTATTTTTTATTGTTTAAAGAAATATTTATTAAAACTATCCTAATTTGTAGAATTAAAAATTCTATCAATTTTTTAATAAATTATTTATTTATTTATTATATCCTTTTCCTGTTTTTTTAATCAATGTTGACGGCCTTCTTTAGGGCTCAAACTTCTTGTAATGTGCATGTTGGATTTGAGTTTTTGGATTCTTGTAGTAGAATAGGAGTGCTATATTAGCTAAACCAATTCATCATGAATCGAGTGAATAAGCATTTGCAATGGATATGGAAGAAACCCATTAAAATCCATTAAAATCTTTTGGCACAAACTTTTTCCATCCTAGTGCTCATTATGATTGTACAATCAATCTAAAGCCATTAGTCATGAAAGTTTTTAATAAGAAACAAAATGGTTTAGTGATCAGAGGAAGGACCCTAATTTTTGCAAATCAAAACCATATAAAGAAATGATGTTTTGAACAACCTCGTCTTAAGGGGATATATAGAAAGGACTATGATTGTTTAAGGTATGTTGGATGACCTTAAAATTTAGATATTTTTTCACATTCTAAAGACTTTGTGTCGAGGAAGATGTAATGACTCTTTTGTTTTACTTGTGCCAAAAGGTCTAAAACTCAATATCATATTTGTACATTATTAGAAAATATTCAATTTTAATAATATCATTGGTTCATATATTTGTCAAGAACATAATTGAAAGATTCATTCACCCTATGAAGGCAAGGCAACATTTCCTTACTTGAGATAATGAAACATTTATATATTTCAAACATCAAAAGTAGATTATGTATTTTGCATATATGATTCGTTCAAATTAATTTTTCATAGTGTTGCTTGAAGGTGTCAATTTTATTGATCAACATGGAAATTGATAAACTTATGAATGGTTTGTTGTGTTGGAATTTACTAAATTAGCTACTTCTAATAAGCTTTGTTACCAATTAGGTCATTTTCTCAATGTTGGATCTTATAATATATGTATCCATTGTTTTCTATAGAATTAGCATGAAATTGCATATCAATCTTAACACTTTCATTTATATTGAAGTGTATAGAAAATTAGTGACAATTATTTCTTTGCATATATTCTTGAGTTCTTGATGTGGGTGAAATAAGTGTTTCCATTCTTCTTGAAGTCGTTATCATAGTCTAAGATGTTCTTTTTGGCAAATTTATAGGTTGCCAACTTACGATGGGGGATCCACTTTTTACTCCAGCATTGGTAGGAGTAGCTGTGAGTTTGTTGCTCACAAAGGTGATTGATGTTGCCAAAGGGGCAATAAGAGTCAAACAAAGTTGCGAAGCTCTCAAGGTGAAGGTGGATAAAATTGTACCTCTATTAAAGGTTGTTGAAGAAAATTCAACCATCTTGGAGCCAGTTCATTTCAATTGGTTGATTGAATTCAATACAATTCTACTCAATGCTCAAAAGGTTCTTGAAGAATGTCTTTTGGAGTCGAGAGGTGACAAGTGGATGAGATTGATGAAAGTGTGGCAGTGGCGCAAATTACCTTTTCGCTTAAAACAAATTAATGATCAAATCGAAGAGGCAAGGTTGAATGCAATTCTAGCCACACTTGGTGTGAATATCCAATCTTTACACTCAACTCACAAGCCATCAAAGCCAAAAGTTGATTTTATAATACAATCAACTCCTCCATTGATTGTTGGAGTAGAGAAACCATTCAACAAACTAAAGACATCCATATTGGCAAGTTATACAAAAGCCAAGCCCACTATCCTTGGTCTCCAAGGAAGAGGTGGAGCCGGAAAAACTTTGCTTGCTAGGCAACTAAACAATGATGAAGGCATCAAAGCCTTATATGGATCACAAGGTATCTTGTGGATCACGGTTGGTTTAGATGCTCAAATTCCATACTTGTACAAAACCGTGGGGAAGTTCTTGAATGATGGTGTATTTGAAGATGAGTATGCTCATCGCAACCAAGAAGACCAACGTACATACTTTTGGAATGCATTTGAAAAGAAGAAGGTGTTCTTAATTTTAGATGATGTGTGGGAAAATCAATGTGATCATCAAGAAATGATGTATTGGTTGAATATTGCTTCAGCGCCTGGATCTACCACTTTGATAACCACCCGAAGTGCGACAGTCCTCTTGAAAGTTCATGCTGAAGTGGAAGTGGTGTTATTGCTCTCCGATGAGGATAGTTGGACATTATTTTGTTCTCATGCATTTAAAAGTGGCCTTCTTCCACCAAATATATTAGAAGATGTGGCAAGAGAGGTTTGTAAGGAATGCAAAGGTCTTCCTTTAGCCTTGAAAGTGATTGGAAGTGCCATGCTAGACAAGCATGAAATGAATGGGTGGCTTTTTGCCTTATCCGAATTGAAGCAATCGAAACCAATATTGGATTCCAATGTGGATGATGAGTTGTATCATTGTTTACAATTGAGTTACAATAATTTGAAGTACGATATGACAAAGACTTGTTTTTTGTATTGTGCTGCATTCCCAGAAGACTACAAGATTTCCATTAGAGATTTATGCAAGATATGGATTACCGGGGATTATTTGGAGTACTTGATGGACAGAATCCAGAAGATGTAGCCATGGCACATCTTGAAATTCTTGTGAAGTGATCCATGATTGATTGGAATCGTGAACTTGGATACATTATTGTCCATGATATTTTGCGGGACCTTGCAATGTACATCATTGACACAGCCAAACCAAATGATTGTGCATACAAATGTTGGTTTCAATCAGGGAAAGTATTGACATCACCTTTTGCAAACAAGTCACTAGAGAAGAAGCAAAGGATGTCATTTGTGCAAAGCAATATTTTGGAATGGCCAAATCAACTTGACGCTCCTCATCTTCACGTGTGTCTGCTACGAGCCATGTCTTTTGGTATGAATGGATTGTATATTCCAGAAAAATTCTTCTCCAACTTGCGATCTTTGAAATATCTAGACCTCTCAGTAAATAATTTTGATGAAAAGCTTCCTAAGATGTGTGGATTGCAGTCTCTTTTGGTTTTGGATCTACAACAGTGTGGATCTTTGAGTGAGCTTCCAGAGAGCATCGAGGAATTGAAATCTCTCATTGAATTGAATCTTGAAGGATGTTCATCTTTGAAAGTGCTTCCTCAAAGCCTTGGAGGCTTGAAATGTCTCAACAAGTTGTATCTTGGAGATTGTGAATCCTTAAGTGAGCTTTCAGAGAGCATCGGTGAGTTGAAATCTCTCATCACATTGGATCTTCGAGGATGTTCATCCTTGAAAGTACTTCCTCAAAGCATTGAAGGCTTGAAAAGTCTTATGGAATTGTATCTTCAAAGGTGTGAGTCCTTGAATGAGCTTCCGAAGAACATTGGAGAGTTGGGCTCTCTCATTGCATTGGATCTTGAAGGATGTTCATCCTTAAATGTGCTTCCTCAAAGCATTGGAGGCTTGAAATATCTCAACAGGTTGTGTCTTAGAGAATGTAACTCCTTGAATGAGCTTCCAGAGAACATCGGCGAATTGAAATCTCTCATTGAATTTCACATTGAAGGATGTTCATCCATGAAAGTGATTCCTCAAAGCATTGGAGGCTTGAAATGTTTGACAAGTTTGATTCTTCAAGGGTGTGAGTCCTTAAGTGAGCTTCCAGAGAGCATCGGGGAGTTGAAATCTCTCATTGAGTTTCACATTGAAGGATGTTCATCCTTGAAAGTGCTTCCTCAAAGCATTGGAGGCTTGAAATGTCTTAAGAAGTTGTATCTTAAAAGATGTGAGTCCTTGAGTGAGCTTCCAGAGAGCATCGGTGAGTTGAAATCTCTCATTGAGGTGCACATTGAAGGATGTTCATCTTTGAAAGTGCTTCCTCGAAGCATTGGAGGCTTGAAATGTCTTACCAAGTTGGATGTTAAAAGATGTGAGCCTTTGAATAAGGTTCCAGAGAACATCGGCGAGTTGAAATCTCTCATCGAGTTATACATTGAAGGATGTTCATCATTGGAAGTGCTTCCTCAAAGCATTGGAGGCTTGAAATGTCTTACAGAGTTAGATCTTGGAGATTGTGACTCCTTGAGTGAGCTCCCGGAGAGCATTGGGGAGTTGGATTCTCTCCTTGCATTGGATCTTCAAGGATGTTCATCCTTGAAAGTGCTTCCTCAAAGCATTGGAGGCTTGAAATGTCTTACCAAGTTGGATCTTCAAATGTGTGAGTCCTTGAGTGAGCTTCCAAGGAGCATAGGGGAGTTGGATTCTCTCTTTGAATTGGATCTTCAAGGATGTACATCCTTGAAAGTGCTTCCTCAAAGCATTGGAGGCTTGAAATGTCTTACATGGTTGGATCTTGGAGATTGCGAATCCTTGAGTGAGCTTCCAGAGAGCATCGGCGAGTTGAAATCTCTCATTGAATGCAATCTTCGAGGATGTTTTTCCTTGAAAGTGCTTCCTCAAAGCATTAGAGGCTTGAAATATCTCATGAAGTTGTATCTTGGAGATTGTAAATCCTTGAGTGAGCTCCCAAAGAGCATCGGTGAGTTGAAATCTCTCATCGTATTGAATCTTCAAGGATGTTCATCCTTGAAAGTGCTTCCTCAAAGCATTGGAGGCTTGAAATGTCTTACATGGTTGGATCTTGGAGATTGCGAATCCTTGAGTGAGCTTCCAGAGAGCATCGGGGAGTTGAAATCTCTTATGGAGTTGCACATTGAAAGATGTTCATGTTTGAAAGTACTTCCTCAAAGCATTGGAGGCTTGAATTTTTTACTAAATTGGACAGGTGTGAGTACTTGAGTGAGCTTCCAAAGAGCATTGGAGAGTTGAATTCTCTCATTGAGTTGCACATTGAAAGATGTTCATCTTTGAAAGTACTTCCTCAAAGCATTGGAGGCTTGAAATTTCTTACCAAGTTAGATCTTCAAGGGTGTGAGTCCTTGAGTGAGCTTCTAGAGAGCATCGGCAAATTGAAATCCCTCATTGAGTTGCACATTGAAGGATGTTCATCTTTGAAAGTGCTTCCTCAAAGCATTGGAGGCTTGAAATGTCTTAATAGGTTGGATCATGGAGATGGTGAATCTTTGAGTGAGCTTCCAGAGAACATCCGCGAGTTGAAATCTCTCATTGAGTGTGTTCTTTGAGGATATTCATCCTTGAAAGTGAATCCTCAAAGCATTGGAGGCTTGAAATGTCTTGATAGGTTGGATCGTGGAGATGGTGAATCCTTGAGTGAGCTTCCAAAGAGCATCCGTGAGTTGAAATCTCTCATTGAATGTGTTCTTTGAGGATGTTCATTCTTGAAAGTGCTTCCTCAAAGCATTGGAGGCTTGAAATGTGTGACAATTTTGATTCTTCAAAAGTGTGAGTCCTTGAATGAGCATCTAGAGAGCATCCATGAGTTGAAAATCTCCCATTGAGTTAAATTATGGGGGATGTAAATCCGTATAAGTACTTCCTCTGAAGCATTGGAGGCTTTAAATGTCTTACAAAGTTGTGTCTTGAAGAATGTGAACCCTTGAGTGAGTTCTGTAGAGCATAGAGAAGTGCAACTCTCTAATTGTATTGGATCTTTAGCAATGTGAATCCTTGAAAATTCTTCTTGAAAGCATTAGAGGTCTTGAATGTCTTACAAGATAGGATGTATGAAAGTGTAAATTTAATTGTGAATCCTCTAGGGAGCTTTTGAAGAGCATTAACGAGTTAGGTTTATCTCGACAAATTGAATCTTTCAAAGTTCTACCAGTGATTAGTAGAAGATTGAAATCTTTTAGAATTTTGAGGGTTCAATATGTGAGAGTCTTTGAATTAGCTTTCTAAGGGAAGTAACAATTTGAAACATCTCATATGGTTGAATTCTGAAAATTACATGTTCTTAAAAGTTTTTCCTGAAATGGATGAAGGCTTGGAAATCTTATATCTATTGATATACGATAGTGTAAACCTCTAAATGAGTTCTAGAAATGTACTTATTAGTTGAAAAATCTTCAAAGAAATTATTGGTGTAAACTTAGACTCTCTTTTGAAAGACTCTATTGGGTGTACTTTTTGTTTCACAATTATTGGCCTATGTACCTGGTTTAGTGGCTAGACATCGGTATTGAAATTTTTTTAGAAGCATTGAACTTACATTTCAGCAGATGTGTACTTGGGTCACCATGCTCACAACAGAAAAGCTCCCAGGCAGCAGGCATTGCCTGCCTACTTGGATTCCTGCTTCACCCACATGGATGGAAAGTAAGTCTCTCATGGTGAAATAGAACTTATTTTGGACAATCTTTTTTGGAATTGCTCTCCAAGTGAGACTGCAACTTGAGATTGAGTGCTGAAGATTGAACAAATTCTCATCCATGCAAGACTTCAATGCAGATCCCCTCCTGCAATCTGGATTACTCCAAAGAAAAATGTCCAAAAGAAACAAAATAAAAGAAATGAAACCCTAAAAACCTTGTCAATCCCCCCTGGCCGTACATGATGTCCTCATGGAACTCCGTCAAATTTTCCAAGTTTTCCCATGGGCCCCCCCCAAGTTCTAGCTCGCTCCACCAGGTCCTTTCATTGTGTAAGGAAATGGCTAATCCCCATTTATTTATTTTATTCGAAACACTGTGCTGCGCTGCATGATGGAAATATCTGCACCTGCATGATGGCAAACACTGTGCCAGCAGTATGTGTGATGCACGATGACCGGCCCTCGTATTCAAATGCGCATTTTCAGA
The DNA here is from genome assembly GCA_947034895.1 of Rhytidiadelphus loreus. Classification (NCBI taxonomy): domain Eukaryota; kingdom Viridiplantae; phylum Streptophyta; class Bryopsida; order Hypnales; family Hylocomiaceae; genus Rhytidiadelphus; species Rhytidiadelphus loreus. Next base: position 20,390,648 of record OX344761.1, read on the forward strand.
CTTTGGAGGAAGACTTTGTCTTTCTTTAACTGCGTCCTTCTTGCTAGCCCTTCACCTTCTGAAGTGCTTCTGGAGTGCTTTAGAAGAAGAAGAGTAACTCTGGTCGTATGACCAACATGAATGAAGAGGCTCTTGGGGATAGTTCTACTATCTAAGCCATGTAGGCTTAGGTAGCGGGTGCTATCCTTGGTGCCTCCTTCTAGAGGTAGATGGAATGCTTCATTTATATTGAGTTGTAAAGAAAATTAGTGAAAATTATATCCTTGTATATATTCTTGGCTTTTTGATGTGGGTGAAAGGATTGTATTATTTTCTAAGGTGTTATCATAGTCTAAAGCGTTCTTCTTGACAAATTTATAGATTGCTAACTTGCCATGGGGGATCTACTTTTTAATCCAGCATTGGTAGGAGCAACTATGAGTTTGTTGCTCACAAAGGTGATTGACTCTACCGAAGGGGAAATAAAAATCAAACAGAGTTGCAAAGCTTTCAAGGTGAAGGTGGATAAAATTGTATCTCTATTAGAGGGTGTTGAGAAAAATCCAATCATCTGGAAGAAGGCTCATTTGAATTGGTTGTTGGAATTCAATAGAATACTAATCAATGCTCAAAGTATTCTCCAAGAATGTCTCCTAGAGTCAAGAACTAGCACGCTGATGAGATTGATGACAATGTGGTAGTGGCGCAAGTTACCATCTCACTTAAAACATATTAATGATCAAATTGATGAACCAAGGTTGAATGCAATTCTAGCCACACTTGGTGTGAATACCTAATCTTCAAACTCAACTCAAAAACAATCAAAGTCAAAAGTTGATTTTGTAACACAATCAACTCCTCCATTGATTGTTGGGGAGGGGAAATCATTCAAAACATTAGATGTGTTTTGGTTGCTTGAGAGGGATGCGAGTTCCCAACTCGAAACCCACCTGAGAACCGCCAAAACCCGCCGTTCCCCGCCTGTGCTGACTTGGCCGAGAGACTGCCAAGTCAGTTTTTTCGAAAAAATAAAGATAAAAGATTAAAAAAATTTGACTTTGTTTCTCATTTTAAGGACTTAAAATTTTAATTTTTTTTTTAATTTTTTTCAAAAAAAAAAGTCTGATACCGGAATTCGAGAAGATTAGGGGGAACAGAGCTGGGAACAAGCCCGAAACAACCCTCCAGCCCCCCCAATCTCATCTAATGAAATTGAAGACATCCATATTGACAAGCAATACAAAAGCCAAGGTATGGAAAGTAGAAATCCCATCTTGGGGGGTGCACTTAGTTCTACTACATCAAACCACGTGCAAACAAGTGGTTTCTAATAAACTATAATTTCAATCTAAAATTTTGAACATTGTTTAATAATGACTACAGATTTCTATTGCCAAAAGTTCCATCTCAGATCAAATATGAAATGATTTCTAGAAGAGGTTGAAAATGAACTAAAATGGCATGTTTTTCAACTCAAATAATTGTAGAGAACACATTTAGATGACCATTGAATCAATATTCAACTCAAAATGAGCTTTCAATAGAGAGTTATTTTTAAGGATTTTTTGTTCATTTTTTAGACAATTTTTTCTTATATAATATAGGGGTGTGAAAGTTATTTTTCAGTTCTACAGTGTATCTTTTTACTTCAAAATTTTTTAACTAATTATTATTAACAAATAAAAATATCAATAATTCAAAACATAAACTTTCAAAGTAGAAAAATCTATTCATATTTTTCTTATTTTGTTTTATTGAAAATTCAAAAAGTATATAGGGGGTCCAAAGTTTTGTTCGCACGTGGTTTCAAATGGACACTCTAAGTGCCCCCCCAAGAATCCCATACCTACCCACAAACCAAAACTCCTCATAACTTTCATCTCATTAATCAAAATGGAATGATTCAAACCTTTCCAATCTATATATAGAGAGAGAACCAATTTGTAATTTGTAATTTCTTCTAAATTGAACTTTAAAGAAGTTTTTGGAGTTGCCCAGGCTCCCCGCCAACTATTGAAAATTACATATCATGCAATAACTTTTTAACCATATTGTCAAAAGTTATGAATATTGTTGTACTTGAAAGATACTCCTCAAACACATGTTGTGTGAAATTTTCAAAAAAATAAAAATAAAAATTCAATTTTTAGTAAGTTGCCCCAAATCGCTATGTTGCCAAAAAGACAATGTTTACTCCTTTAATTCAACATTCAAGTATTACATTGGATGAAAGTAAACATAGCTTGCAAGCCCTTCATTCATCATCTAAAATACAGATGTCAGAGCACTTAAGGGCCTATGTCACGTACAACTTTTATTTATCCACATGGAGGGTTGATTTTGGATACTTTGAAAGTTCATATTGATATCATATTAGGTCCCTGAGCTTAGAGAATTTGGAATCTCCATTTGACTTCCAACAAGAGCCAAGAAAAACTCAAACATTTTAATAATTGGAACCTTACTCAAATACTTATTTGGACCATGTAAGGTGTGATCATTTTAAATCAATCATTTTTCACTGTTTATTAACTTACATTAATGCAACCAATATGAGACTGTTGATGAAGCAAATTTGCAATTGCAATAAAGAATAAGAGAATACTAGGTTGCAGTTATTAAAAAGTCTATGTATCTATTGTCACTACTCAATAGTTGGATAATGGAGATGTTTAAAGTCACTCTTATACTATACTTGTCTACAATTTTTTTTCTTAAATTGTAAATAAAATAAAATGGTATAATTGTATAAAAATTTGATTCCAACAATCTTGGCTCTTGAATACAATCATGTTTCCATGCATCTCATAGAAACCATACTCCTACATAAATTAAAATGTTTAAAGGGATACAAATACTATTCTACACAAATAGATAATTATAATATAGTAGTAAAGAGGAAGTGATGTAGGCATGTCCTATACAATTATCTTTTACATGTCTAAATAGTGAACCTTGTGAAGATAAGAATCTAGCTTCAATTGTTGATACTAACAACTATAATTGCCACTTTGAAAACTCATAACTTATTCAATGCTATTTCAACAAGATCAATTAACATTTAGGCAATTGAACAAGAGAAATCATGCTCAATTGTACATTACATTCTTTAGACCTTTTTTTGTGTGTTTCCTTGAAGATGCTTCAATTGATCAACACTAAGCTTGTTTCCAAAGTATACCTCAAGTCCTCCATATATATCTAAATAATAAATAGATGTTGATGGCACATTTATATTGACCATGAAGACATTGAAATTAGGGCATGAATTTAAAAAGTATTTTAGTATAACTTTTGACCTCTTATAGCATTTGCATACAATATCTAGATGCATTTTTGGACTTCAATTAACAACAATAAAATCAACCACAATCCATCTACATGTGATAAAAAATTAGACTTCACAAGTATATGATCATATTTTGTACCAAAGAATATTGTTTGGTTTTGATTGAATTGGCATTGATTACTAGTTACCTATGTCAATTCAATTAGTCGAAGAACTATTGATTTCCTGTAATATTTAAGGATTAAATTTGCATTAAAAATAATTGACACAAATTGTGTGGAAACTAATAACAATGCACAAAATTAACACAAATTCCTATCACATCCCGAATGCATTTGTACTAGTACTAGTGCTAGTTTCATTTAGTGTAAACATTTGGATAAATATTCAATGAAATTTATATGAATGTAGACGAAAGTTGAATGACAATCATACGTGTATTTGAGCGAGTGAGAAAATAATGTTGATTGCAAATTACATTGTATTAATTATGTCTATAAAACTATGAACTTCTACACTACAATGGTGCACCTCATAAATTTGCACAATCTCCAAATAAATATGAATTAGTGTTATTTCTAAAGGGTGCACAAATTGCTCAAACTTGAATACCAATATCTAAGTTAACCCCTAAAGGCCAAATGAAAATCTATGTAGACTCCTATGAAGTCAATTTTGGTTTGAAGTTCACAAAATTTCAACACAAAGTGTGAACATTTCCTTCCTTAGTGGGAATATAATTTTTATTTGTTTGGGTGCTCGAATCAAAAGTTATGCTACCCTAAACTTTTTCGGAAGCCTTGACATTAGAAAATGACTAGTGTATTGCCAATTCATTTAACCTACTTGCATTGCAAAGTGATTTATAGTAAGCTAGACTCCATATTTGCTTCTAAAATTTATCACAAGTGAACCTAACAGCATATACTTATGAATGGTGAAAATCTTCATTTTTGTGTAGAGCAAATTGTTTAATCAAATAGGCTCAAACACTACTAACCCTATTTCACAAGAATGAAAAAAAAGTTTTTTTTTCTCATCTCAAACATTATAATCTTTCAATCCATGTAGCCAAATGGGTTGAAATTTTTTCTACACATTGCCTAACTTGTTATTACACTTTTGTAAGCTTGGAATTAAAAAAATAATTTGATTTTGGATTTTGGACAATGCATCAGAAATTGGCAATGTTAGGCTTTTCTTCTTCTAGAATACCCTTGAGGGGTTAAGTCTTGTTGGAACATCAATGAGGCATATATGTGAATTGTATCACCAACGGTTTTTTTTTTCCACAACGTTTGTTCAAAAGAAAAACAATTTTTTTGAAGGAATCTTAGGCAATATATTCCCCCATTTCTAGTGGATGAAATCATTGATGTGCTACATATTCTAAGGACAAAGCCACTCTCTTTTGGATTTATGTACACTCTTTTCGATGAATGTTTGAAGTTTTGTCTGCATTTTTCATGTTTCATCCATTTATAGAGATGTAAACAACCCCATCACTCCAACGAAGATTGCTTTCCACACTGTTCAAAATAAGTGAAGAAAAATCCCTGGTAAGATGAGTCCCCCCCAAACCTCAACGCTTTGCTATTGTGCCTAGTTTCTATCATTACATTGGTCAAATTTTCATTGATTTTCTTGTTGGCAAGTGAAAGGAAGTTTCGACGCACCAAAGAATGTGACATTTGGATACTGTATGCACAAGCTATGAATGAAGGACCAAAGTGCTTTTAAGTAGATGTTCTAAAATTGTTTTTTCAACATAAGTACATATTGATTTTGGAGATGTACACAAAGTTTTGGTGGCAGTTTTAGGCAGGGTGCAATTCTCATTCTATTGTAGAAACATCCCAAACCATCCATGTATCCATTCATGTACAATAGATTTCCCTTAAAGTGTCTCTAGACTTCCATTATAGTAATCTTCAATAGTGTCATTAAAGTTTCCCCTTACTTATATGCAATTAGTTGACTCTTGATTTTGTTAGATTTTGGTTTTAGGTCCAACTATATGCCATGTCAATGGTCTAGGGAGCTTCTGCACTTTGAAAATTCATAGAAATTACATGCGACATCCAAATTTTTTATTATTATTATAAAATTCAAGATTTTCAATAGCGAATACTACAGAATTTTTTTTTTTTCTAGAAATAGGTGCTCCCAACTATGCTTCCATTGCTTATATTGACGGTTGTAGGTGTTTCCATCGTACTCACTGGAGACTGTTGAGAGGAGGTTCAGTTACTGTCGCATTGTCCATGAATGTTCAGGAGGGATTTCGTAATGACGGACAGAGTGCACTCAGCCACATTCAACTTCACATTCATTTGTCATTAAGAGCAAACATTGGAAAGCAGCAGCAGATTATGGTAGTCTGTTGTAATTCTGACCATGTTCCTAAGACCATCCCTAGCCAGGGTCTGAAATGGACATTAAGAGGTTGGAAAATGGATATGTTGTAAGCATTGAACGTCTTGTCAATGTTTTGTGAATGTTATCAGAGCGGTTAAGCATTTGGCAAATGTTCCTTTATACTTTGCTAGTGGATGGAATAAGAGCTAAGGTGGATCCATTTCTGAAATGTTTACTTGAATTCAAAAAAGCTTTTCCCCTGCAACTTCAAATGCTAGTATCTTCCAATCTGTATGGTCAAACTTCATGAAATTTTTATCACATGATCTCATCCAAGTATAGTACAAGATCCTACGGTTAGATTATTTAATTTTAATTTTTTTTTCCCTGGATGAAGGCAGCCGAAATGGCAATTTCAAGTGATTTTTGTCAAAAAAAAAGAGGACTTGACCCTTTCGGAGTTAAGTTCACTAAAGGTCATATTTTGAAACTTTGTCTATTACTTTCTGCATGCCACAATGCCTGTTTTTGGTGAAGCCATATCTTTTTTCAGACTCCCCATGTGTGGGTTTTGTAAGGCCTATGATCAAAAAATAGTTACCTATGGCAGAATTCTTTAGAAATCCATAAGTAATTCAAAAATGCTCCAAAAAATATGAAACCACTTGGGTTAGATTCCACATCAATTTTTCTTCAAGTGAAAAATAAGGAAAAATAATTTCGTGCATCTAGGAACCATCAGAAAGGCCGACCAGCCCTTAAATGGGCACTTTAAGAGCAGACTACCATATTGCTCATTGATCCGCAGCTGCAACCAATGCAACTCTCTCCATTTGAATCCATTTCTGAATTTCTGAATCCACAGGCTTTGCTTATTCCGTGAATTAGTTGTACTGAAGGGTAGGTTCGGCAACAGGGGGATGCCGACTTTTCTGGAAAATTCCATTTTTTCAGAATTTTTGTCTTGTGGAAAATTATAATAGAATCTTGCATTAAATTTATCAACTGTTGAACCTTTTATTTTCTAGAATTTAAAAGAAGGTTCAACAGAGATGTGGTGATTGTGCCCATTGGAAATCACATTATCTTTCTAGGAACATAATTTTTATTTCAATCTTTGTTGAGTGAAAAAGTTATGCCATTGTAAGTCTAGAAAGCAATTTGAACAACAATTCAAAAAATATTTAAAAAGTTGAAATTTTTGAATTTTGAATTTTTTTCCTCAAAGATTACACTTTTGTCTATGTGTGAAGCTTTGATTCATTTGATTTAGACTAGTGTTGAGAAAGGTATCGACAATCTTGTTTTCGGAGCAATTAAATCACCTTCTTGAAACTATAACTAATAAAATTCATGTTTGAATGCAATTTTTTTTTAAATTAAAAATATATTGGATAGGATTAAGTTTTTCTTCCTAGAACAATTACACCATTGGGATTGTTGTGTTTCAATTCCATCTTTGAACTCTTAATATTTAGTTAGTTTTTCTTTCAATCTCAAACCTTCTTCTACTTAACAATTTTTCAATGAGTGAAAATTAAGTGATTTTTCTTGGAATGTTTCTTGGAATTTTTCAAAACTCAAATTTTTTCGTTCTCCCGTCCTTGCTCATTGGCTTGACACGCATATTATTTGGAATGCTAAGGCCCCCCCCCCTTTGCAACCTTAGTTAGTTGGTTGGTGGTTTCCGTTTAGGGTTTTCTTTGAACTCTTTGTTGGGCTCTTTCTCTGTGTCTTTTTTTGCTCTTATCTCTTCATTGTCCAACCCCTTGTGGTTTGGTTGTTGTTTTGTGTTTTTTTGTAATGCAATGGGTCCGTTCATTTGTTCAAAAAAGAAAAAAAACTAAGTGATTTTTCTTGGAGTTTTTCTTGGAATTTTTCAAAACTCAATCTCAAACTCCATGAATGTCCCATCTGGAAAGCACCAACATATCTACTACTGCGAGAACTCCAGAGCTTGATTACTGCGTTTTGTTGGTCACGAGGGGAGCAGCTCCATGCAACCTTGGAGATCCTCTGTCAAAGCTGGATCTGAAGCTCATGTCACGGTAAGCTTCCTTGTGGCCTTCACCGATTGTAGTTGTTTAATTTCACCTTGGACACAAAATTGGACTCACAATATTCTATTCACACATTTTTGGATGAAGCAGGCATTTGGCCTACATATCTCTAGGGGAATGATTTGCTTTGAGTATCACTTTTTGGACACACTAATTAGGTTATTTTTGTTTTAAACCTCCAAAATTTGTCTATTTTGTTCATTTTGATGAAGTAAGAAGACCCTAAAATTAAAATTAGAAAGTCTTGCACCTCAACAGGATCAAGATGTGTACTCCTCATGAGTTTTTCTTAATAATATTGAATTTTGTTGGATCTTTTCTTAGAAGTGAGATAAATCATTGAATTTTGGGATTTGCAAGCATCATAGTACACAATCTATTAAATTTTTATTAATAAAGTTAATTATTTTATGTATCGGACCACTTAATGTAAGTTACATCCGTTGATGATATTAAAATAAAATTTATTTGATATTCCAAATGCTTGTTTTTGAGGATTTTAGGTGCTTGGGACAAAACTTACTTTTTTAGCTAAAAAATTCATTAAAAATTCGTAAAATTCTTTGATTGTGATTAATTTCTTTTAGGGATACATTACAAGTTTAGGCAACAAAAAGCACATTTTGTGAAATCATACTTTATTATAATTAAAAGTTGAAGTCGTTTGACACAGTGCAATGGACTAACATTATAGTTGAGACAACATTTTTGGGTACACAAAGCAAACCATTACCCACTAGACATCGGTATTGAAATGTTTTTTGAAGCATTGAACTTACATTTCAGCAGATGTGTACTTGGGTCACCATGCTCACAACAGAAAAGCTCCCAGGCACCCAAGCTCCCAAGCTCCCAAGCTCCCAGGTGAAATAGAACTCATTTTGGATCATCTTTTTCGGAATTGCTCTCTCAGAGAGTTCAGGCACCTTGAGATTGAGTGCTGAAGATTGAACAAATTCTCATCCATGCAAGACTTCAATGCAGATCTCCTCCTGCAATCTGGATTACTCCAAAGAAAAATGTCCCAAAGAAATGAAATAAAAGAAACCAACCTTGTTTCGCCGTGTCATGAACTCATGATCCATATTCCCTTGCTCCATCTGTTGTTCAAATGCGTGTTTTCAGACTTTCGAGGAAGACTTTGTCGTCCTTGCGTCCTTCTTGCTGGCCCTTCGACTTGTAAAGTGCTTTTGCAATGTTTCATAAGAAGAAGAGTGACTCTCGTCGCATGACCAACGTGAATGAAGAGTCTCTTGGGGATAGTTCAACTATGTAAGCCATGTAGGCTTAGGTAGCGGGTGCTATCCTTGCATTCCTTGGTGCCTCCTTTCGGAGGTAGACGGAATACTTCATTTATATTGAGTTGTAAAGAAAATTAGTGACAATTATATCTTTGTAAATATATTCTTGGATTTTTGAGGTGGGTGAAAGGATTGTATTCTTTTCTAAGGTGTTATCATAGTCTGAAATGTTCTTTTTTGGCAAATTTATGGGTTGCCAACTTACGATGGGGGATCTACTTTTTAATCCAGCATTGGTAGGAGCAGGGCTAAGAGTTTGTTGCTCACAAAGGTGATTGACACTACCGAAGGGGAAATATAAATCAAACAGAGCTGCAAAGTTCTCAAGGTGAAGGTGGATAAAATTGTACCTCTATTAGAGGGTGTTGAAAACAATCCAATCATCTGGGGGAAGGCTCATTTGAGTTGGTTGTTGGAATTCAATAGAATACTAATCAATGCTCAAAGTATTCTCCAAGAATGTCTCTAAAAAGCAGCAGCAGATCATTGCTCATTAATCCGCAGCTGCAACCAATGCAACTCTCTCCATTTGAATCCATTTCTGAATTTCTGAATCCACAGGCTTTGCTTATTCCGTGAATTAGTTGTACTGAAGGGTAGGTTCCGCAGCAGGGGGATGCCAACTTTTCGGGAAAATTCCATTTTCTAGAATAGTTAAAATAACATTCAACAGAGATGTGGTGATTGTGCCCTTCACATATGATATCTTCACAAACACATCCTATAGTAAAAGCACCCATAATTGAACAAATAAGCAATTGGGGACATGATGTGGAGTGGAGTGAGGCGAGGGAAATATTTTCATAGGTGCAGAGATAGAAATGAGGGAGATTGCCAAAATTTGACAATTTTTTTGTTTGAACAAAAATTATTATGAATTTTAAAAGGCAAAAGTTGGTCTGGCCCCATGTTCAATGTGTAGGCTATTCCAAAACCGCTTGTTTCAGAGACTACTTCTTGTTCACTTTGGCACTCCAAACCAAGTAGATGTGTCATGAAAAGAATGGAGGAATCGATGGTAGGAAATCAAGAACTCATGTTTGGAAATTAGTCCCAACGTCTCCTGAATTTAAAACGCTTTATTGATTGCTGATGGGGCTCTGGTTGGTGATGGGTGGTTCTACCTTATACTTCAAATTCATCACATTGGTCATACACGAATGCTGTCCTTGAGAAATTAAAGTACAAATTTGGATGAACGAGCTGTTTGGAAGAAACGTACTAGCTTTGAATCATTGTGTTCATCATCCAAAATATGGACATTGAAGCTATTAGATGCAAACACCCATATAAAGCCTTCATCAATTAATCAATGAAGGAAGGCATGCAATTGAGTGCATACAATATGTGGAACTATTACATTTTCAATCTCCTATGAAATTCCTTCAATCTCGTCCCAATAACTTGTCAAAGTCTGTTGATGTTTTGCTCCAAATCAATGAGTGGCTGTTGCGAGATCATTTAGAAACTTCCTACTTTCCTCAAGACTTTGTCAATAGAAACGGTTGAGTGTACTTGTCTAGAAGAGCTTCTTCTTACTTTCCAATTTAGAGGAAGCTTATCCATTTTTTAGTTTGCATTAAATTTGGGATGCTCAACTATTTGACATAAAAATGGAGAGTTGTGTATACATAAAGTTTGTTACATTAGTTTCCATGTGGCTTGAGTGATCTGTTGTCATCGTTGTGCAAGCAAACGAGTTAGGAGCAAACCAAAATATATTATTCTATCCTAGTTGTAGGTCTCATTTTGTTTGGTGATTTTACAATTGACACGAGGAACAATAATTTCTTGGACACCATAACCAAAAACAAGTTCCCACCTTACGGATGTGATTTCAACACCAAGTTGGCCACAAGAAGATTTACAGACGGCCACTTGGATAGTAGCTTTGTATGTGTGTAATCAAGGCCCTACATTCAGTTGCTACATGCCATTGTTGAGATCATCGTGCTACTATTCTTGGTATAACCAACAATGACTTTGTAATTTATTTTGTACATGAGATTGCACTTGTTTTGCAACCTTCTTTCCCGACATGATTTCGTGCTACACACTTTTGTAATGGTCTCTTGACATTCTTGCAATAATTATATACTTGTCTCAAACTTTTTGTGATCAACTTGTTTTCATTGCATAATCCTTGCAAAAAGAATGAAAAATATTAAATTTCACCTATAAATGTTTTTCTACTAGTGATACTTTGCTACTTCAAATTTTTCATTCAAAGCTTTTGTAGGGTGCTTTCCTTCCCAATATTTTGAATTTTGTAAACAAGGAATCAAACTATGGTATTTTGAAGGTTTGTTTGATCACTTTTTGAAAGTTTAGAGGGTGGATTATAGAGTTTAGAGAGTGAAAGTAGTCATCCTTTTGACTTTATCAAAATTGTTGGTCTTGGTTTTGTTGAGGTACAACTGCAAGGCTAGGTCTACCTATGGCGTTATCCTACCTTCACCTAAATGGAATAGGAACTCTGCATTTGCAGTTTTGAATTACCTTGATTCAACATCAATATTTCTAGTAATAAACTTAATCATTCCTTGGACATTAGTTCATTTTGCTTGCCCTATTGGTCCATTGTACTAAGTTATTCATTTAGGTTAAGATAAGTACACCAAAATGCAACTCTTACTCAAATTCATTTTTTGTGGTTAGAATTCTAAGTTGCCACAATTTGTATGTGAGAGCCTATGGTCTGTTTTGGATTCACCAATGATTAGTACTTCAAAATTTTATAGTTTACGACTGTGATGTCTAGAAAACTCATGGTACCTTTCATTGGAATCCTTTTTCTTCTTTCCATTTTTATATTACATGATTTATCCAACACTTAGAGTTAATTAAGGTGAATGCTTGGGGATGGTTGTTTTAGAATGTATTGCCAATCTCAAGGCAACTTGAAATGATTGATGGGTACAAGGTATAGTTATCCAGTGTTGGGGCCACAAATGACATCTTCTATTATCTCAGAGGCACCGTCTACATTGCATACATTTGGAGCAATGACTACATTCTCAATTACTTCATCAATCTTATAGTGCAAAGCTAATAATCACTCCTACAATTTCAATCTCTATTGATGTCAATGCAAATTGAGTTTGTGAAGGTGGATTGACCCTAAGATTTGTGCACTCAAGAATCAACATAATTGTCGTTGATTTATATCAAAGAGTCTCAAGTTCATATTTTGAATGATGAACATTCTAGTGTTTCTTACAAGTAACTTCTCATTCATTAACCTCAATTGAAAGGATGCCAAGGACAATATATGTTCTATGGATGCCTTTCTCTATTATTGTAGAAACATGGAATGCACCTACTGGTTCAAAAATTGAATCATTTTTGACTTAGTACCTATTCCCAAGGTTGTGTCCTTCCAAAATTAACCCGAAGTAATGTTTAAATCTTCTCAACACAATCGTGTTTCATGACCTATTAAATGAACTTGAGGTAAATAATATATTTGCACACAGATGTAAGCAGATACTTCCAAACATGTAAAATGTGCGTTCTCTAACAAGAGTTCAAGACCGCACAACAACAAGTTCACAAGATAGTGGCAGGAAATACAAGAACTCCATTTCCCATTTTTTGGGAGTAATTCTAGTTCCTATGATCCAAAGACAAGGAATTACTTGGTACTAGTCTAACTTTGGTTTAGAATTGATCCTTTCTTTTTGGCATAAAAGTCTACACTTCTAATCTACAAGTGCGAGTGACACTAGTTTGCCCAAATTGCACTATTTTAAATTATTTTGAACCTTGGTAGGCTAATATATCAATTTATCTTGCCTAAATTTCACAAATAAATAAGTTTGTAATGACATTTATTTGTATCGTTACAAGTAGGATTCATCTTTATTTTATGGTGGAATTTTGTTCTACAAAAATTACACGAAGCTGAAGCCAAAAAGATTGGGATTTTTGGAATGCCCCCCCTTGGATGTATTCCCATGCAAATCACCTTCTTTGGCACTAAAGATCAAACAACTTGTGTGGAACACCAAAATGCGATTGAAGTAGCATGCAACCAAGAGATGCAAGTTGTGGTCCGCAAGTGGTAGTCCAGTTTGTCAGATTCAAAGTTTTTGTACTTTACTTGGATGCCTACTTGCTTCTATACGAGATTTTCAACAACCCTTCGAAACATGGTAAAGAATTTACTATGTCCTTTTCCTCATACTTAGTGCAGAAATCAATTCAATTAATTGATAGCATTGGCACCTGTTACTTCGCTTTGACTGTGAGCATTAGAGCTACAACAAATATGATAATTTGTGCTAGTGATATCGATTACAAACCACCCACATTGAATGTTCATCATATTATAGGTACTTACATTAAATTCTCGCTAAACACTTGATTGGGTGTTGACAAATAGTGTCATTCATAAGTAAGTAATGTTTGCACTTGGTATTAGGATTGGTGCTCGTAGTGATATTTGGAGTGAAGAAGTTCTAATGGTGTACTCAAATGCACCCTCACTAACACCACATACTCTTGACCCAAGGTGTAGACAAATCTCTATGTTTGCACTAGGCGTTAGGTGTAACATTACGAAAGTCAAAAGAGTCCAATAGTGTATTTAAATTCATCTTGACAAGTGAAAACATACTTTTATGTGAAAACATACTTTTATCTTTACACAAGGAGCCTCATCCCCCAACGGAAGTGCAGCTTGGCAAACCTCTGTTCGGGCAGCAATGAAGAAGACTGGATGAGGCGGGACCCAGGACGTCCTCGTCAAATTTTCAAACTTTTTGCATGGGCGGGCCCGGAAGTTCTAGCTGGGTCCCCCAGATCCTTGACATGAGTCAGTTTTATTAGCATTAACCCTTCATCCCCTGAAGTCCAAACGAGGTCAAAAACAGCGTTGCTTTTGAAGTGTTGTAAATTTAGATGTCGCTAAGTTATAGAAATCTTAACCGTACAATATTGTATTGAACATGTTGTAGATGACACCAAGAAAATTTGAAGCCATTTGAATGCTTGGATTCAAAGATTAGAATGTTTTAGTGTTAAAAAAAGATGCTGAAATTTTCCAGAAAACACATTTGGAGGTGAAATTCGACTTCTAAACCTACTCAAATGAAAAAACTTGAGACTATACAGCGATTCAAAATCAACATATAAACACATTGGTGAATAAAAATATCATTCAATTGACTCAATGTGTCTGCAAAACAGATTTGAAATGTCAAAAAATAGCATGAAAAGTTGCAAAAAACACCATGCAAGGCTAAACCTCCTCCACTAAAAAGCATCTCAATCATTCATTACTTTTTGGATTCATGTGAAATTTTAGCCACACAAACTAGACTAGTATGCGCAACTTTCACAAATTTTTTTATTGAAAATGGACAGTGTATGAAGAAGTTACAAGCCGCCGAATTCACTGTATTCCGAAAATGGCTGGATTTTAAACTTTGAATTGCTCCCAAACATTCAAAGAAGCTTGTATTGACATGAAAATTTTACCACAATAACTACACTAAAAGGGGAACATAACCCAACAAATTTTATTGAAAACCAACATTGTATGAAGGAGATACACCCCCCCAAAGTTTCAGCCATCAAATGCAGTTTGGTGAATTCAAATTGAACCTGTGAACTTTGATTGGCTCCCATTTAATTTGTAAGCCTTGGATTGATCTGAAAATTTCACCACACAAACTAGAAGAGAGAGAAAAACTTTACCAACAAATTTTATTGAATTCGGATATCGGATGCAAAAGTTACAGCACTTTGAATTATACATGAGGACACTTTTTGTCCCCTCAGGCGATGAAGGGTTAAGGAAATGGTGGTCCCCATTTATTTGTAGTATTCGAAACACTGTGCCAGTATCTGCGCCGCATTATGGCCGGCCCACGTGATCAACTGAATGCGCGTTTTCAGACTTTCGAGGAAGACTTTGTCGTCCTTCAACCGCGTCCTTCTTGCCAGCCCTTTTGCTTCTGGAGTGGTCTGTCGTCTCTGCGGTCCGACGGGAGAGCTGGTGCTTGCGAAACTTTGTTTCGGTGATGTTGGTTGCTTCGCAGGAGGCTATCTCTGCGGTCCTTCGGAAGAGCTGGTGCTTGCCAATATCTGTTTCGGTGCTGTTATTTGTTTCTATAGTGCTTTGCAGGAGGCTATCTCTGCGGTCCTTCGGGACAGCTGGTGCTTGCGAATTTCTGTTTCGGTGCTGTTATTTGCTTCTGGAGTGCTTCGCAGGAGGCTGTCTCTGCGGTCCTTCGGGAGAGCTAGTAGTAGTTTGTTACCAACAATTTTAGCCCGAAGATACTGAAAGTCTTTATCTAATTGTGAGCGCAGATCCAACAGCGGAAAGCAGATTCGTTCAAATAACCCTTTTACAGACACTTCCTTCATGCGCACTCCCAATCATTCCTGTAACACCAGTGGAGTCCCCAGGAGTAGTCCTGCGCGTGCCCACAACAGTAAAGAGAGATCCTTTAGTCATCCAGCTGAAGGGCAAAGGCCGAGGCAAAGTTTCTCAACCTCCGCAACTACTGGGAGTGAAAAATGTGCGTTGTAAAACCAATTTGAAGAAATCTGCTCCGCTTGCGAAACTTTGTTTCAGTGCTGTTGGGGTGCCCAGACGAGGTTGATTGTGTGGGAGTTTGCATCCTGTTCAAGAGGAGATTGTTTGTTACAGGATCTAGAGCTAAACGACGTTGGTTGGCTGGAGTCGTTCGATTCCTTCCCTTGGGCCGCTGGACGAGCTTGGGAGGTGAGGTAGGAAGCGTTTATCTGCAGCTGCTCGGAGGTGGTGGAGTCTGCAGCTTAGAATTGGATTTGCTGTGGAGTGAAGCACATCCATTTGCTCAAGAACGCGCACGGGTTCTGCCGATTGTCGGTGTGTTGAAGAAATCGGCTTGTTACGGGTCTGCTGACATTGGCTGCGGCGAAGAGCTCCTTTTCTCCCGTGAAGAACGCAACAATTTCTTGGTATCGATTCATTCCTTGTTTCTTATTTGGTAATGTAGCAGGTTTAGAAATCGCCCACCTAAGAGCTGAAACTGAATTTTGGGGAGGCATCTTGAAATAATTTTCAGTAAAATTTCCTTGAAAGACAAGTGGAATTGGCATCTAATCCAAGTCATTTCATATTTTTTGGAGCTTTGTGGAATTGGTTATGAAATTTTGAAGTTGAAATGCCATAGGGCTCTAAAATCGCCCACTTCCTAAATTGTACATTTGAAGATGTGGGTGGTTGTAGAACTTGTGCAATTTTAGAAATTGTTACTTACTTGCTTTAATAAATTTCGGGGACACAAAGATAACATGTTCAATTGGGACATGTCATTTTTTTGATTGGAAAGGATTTAAATATGAGATGTAAGTTGTATTATCTATAGATGAGTAGGTTCACTAGAGGAACAAAAGATGTGTATTCATATTTTCATTTTAACGATTTAACAACATATGCATGTATCCATATTCCTATGCATTTGTATCTATTTATCATATTTCATGTATCTCATAGGACATGTTTATAGTATGCATACATAGTTGGTATTTTTTGGGTCCTAGTACTCAAGTGCTTCTTGAACTCATTAGCATTTTATATGTAGTGGTTGTATTCATCTTATTTATTGGGGTTGGTATTTGATAGACTGGATTTTTATTGTTTAAATATTTATGTTGGATTTTGAGTGCAACAAGAATGTTATATAAGCGAAACCAATTTCATCATGAATTGAAAGAGTATGTTTTTCTAATGGATATGGTAGAAAAGTCCATTACAAACCCTTTACATATTTTAACCCCTAAAGTCCCATTGTCCCCTCGGGGGACAATTTGGAATTTGGGTAGGTTCCAATGGGCTGAAATTTTACCCTAATTTTTTAAAACTTCTTTTGAAGATAGGGAATCTGATAAGCTTTGTGGGAATATAATTTTTATTTCAATCGGTGCCCGGAAGCAAAAGTTATACCACAAAAAGCCTAAAATTGAATTGGGCGGGCAACACAAAAAATATTGCAAAAATTAAAAATAAATTTTTAAGTTTTTTTTTCTGAAAGAGAATGTTTTTGTCTACATCTAAAGCTTTGATTTATTCCACTTTGATTAGTGATGTGAAAGTTATGAACAATCTTATTTTTCGGGCAATCTAAGTATCTTTTTGGAAAAACAAACTTGTTGGATTCATCTTAGAATGCAATTTTTTCATTTTTTCATTTTTTTTTTTTAAAAAGTTAAATTTGCTTGTTAGAACAATCTCACCGTTGGGATTATTGTATTTCAATCCCATCTAAGAGCTATTATCAATTTAGTTTTTCTTTCAATCTCGGACCTACTTCTACTTGACAATTTTTTGAAGTATGAAAATCAAGTTTTTATTTTTTGACATTTTTTTCCTAGACTCCCAACTCAATTTTTCAACACAATAAATTTTAAATTCAAACTCCACAGTGTAATTTTTTTCCACAAATAGAGATCAAAGTCATCTAAACTTGCAGTCTAGTGTTCAAAAAAACTTGTTTTTTCAACTTTGAATGCTCATATCTCTCAATCTGTATGGTCAAACTTCATGAAATTTTACCATATGATCTAAAACAAATAAAGTTTAAGATCCTACAGTTCACTTCCAAAAGAAGTTCTTTTTTTTGTTTTTTTGGACTAACGCAGTAGAAATGGCAGTTTTGAGTGGTTTTTGACAGAAATGGCCTTGGGACTTTAGGGGTTAAACATTAATAAGTAGATTATGCATCTAACATATAAGGTTCATTCAAAGTGATTTTTTGAAGGTTCTATTTGAAGTTGTGAATTTCATTGATCAACATAAAAAATGATAAACTTGTGAATGGTTTGTTGAGTTGGAATTTACTAAATTGACTACTTCTATTAGGCTTTGTTACCAATTAGGTCATTTTTAGTACATGTATCCATTGCTTTCTATATAATTTGCATATTAATTTCAACACTTTCATTTTATATTGAAGTGTAGAAAATTTGTGACAATTATATCCTTGTAAGTATTTGTTTTGAATTTTTGAAGTAGGTGTAATGTTTGTATTCTTGTGTAAGTTGTTATCATGGTCTTAAATGTTTTTCTTGGCAAATTTATAGGTTGCCAACTTACCATGGGGGATCCACTTTTTACTCCAGCATTGGTAGGAGCAGTTGTGAGTTCTTTGCTGACAGAGGTCATTGATGCTGCCAAAGGGGCAATTAGAATCAAACAGAGCTGCAAAGCTCTCAAGGTGAAGGTGGACAAAATTATACCTCTATTAGAGGTTGTTGAGGAAAAGTCAACCATCTTGGAGCCAGCTCATTTGAATTGGTTGTTGGAATTCAATACAATACTAATCAATGCTCAAGGTGTTTTCGAAAAATGTCTCCTCGAGTCAAGAGCTAGCACATTCATCAGATTGATGAAAGTGTGGCAGTGGCGCAAATTACCATCTCACTTAAAACAAATTAATGATCAAATTGATGAGGCAAGGTTGAATGCAATTCTAACCACACTTGGTGGGACTATCCAATCTTCAAATCTGGTTGGGAGGCAATCAAAACCAATAGTTGATTTTGTTACACAATCAATTCCTCCATTGATTGTCGGGGTGGAGAAACCGTTCAACAAACTAAAGACATCCATTTTGGCAAACTATATGAGAATTGAGCCTACTTTGCTTGGTTTGCAAGGAAGAGGTGGAGCTGGAAAAACTTTGCTTGCTGGGCAACTAAACAATGATGAAGACATCAAAGCCTTATATGGATCACAAGGTATCTTGTGGATTACGGTTGGCTTGGATGCTCAAATTCCAAACTTATACAAAACTATGGGGAAGTTCTTGAATGATGGTGTATTCGAAGATGAGTACGCTCATCGCAACCAAGACGACCAACGCACATACTTGTGGAATGCATTTGCAAAGAAGAAGGTGTTCTTAATTTTAGATGATGTGTGGGAAAACCAATGTGATCATCGAGAAATGATGTATTGGTTGAATATTGCCTCAGCGCCTGGATCCACCACTTTGATAACAACCCGAAGTGCGACCGTCCTCTCGAAAGTTCATGCTGAAGTGGAAGTGGTGTTATTGCTCTCCGATGACAATAGTTGGACATTATTTTGCTCTCATGCATTTAAAAGTGGCCTCCTACCACCAAATATATCAGAAGATGTGGCAAGAGAGGTTTGTAAGGAATGCAAAGGTCTTCCTTTAGCCTTGAAAGTGATTGGAAGTGCCATGCTAGACAAACATGAAATGGATGGGTGGCGTTGTGCCTTATCCGAATTGAAGCAAGCGAAGCCCATATTGGATTCCAATGTGGATGATGAGTTGTATCATCGTTTAGAATTGAGTTACAATAATTTGAAGCACGATATGACAAAGACTTGTTTTTTGTATTGTGCTGCATTCCCAGAAGACTACAAGATTTCAATTGGAGATTTATGCAAGATATGGATTACGGAGGGATTATTTGGAGTACTTCATGGACAGAATCCAGAAGATGTAGCCATGGCACATCTTGAAATTCTCGTGAAGCGATCCATGATTGATTGGGATCGTGAACGTGGATACATTACTGTCCATGACATTATGCGAGATCTTGCCATGTACATCATTGACATAGCCAAATCGGATGATTGTGCATACAAATGTTGGTTTCAATCAGGGAAAGTATTGACATCACCTTTTGCAAACAAGTCACTAGAGAAGACACAACGGATGTCATTTGTGCAAAGCAGTATTCTCCAATGGCCAAACCAACTTGATGCTCCTCATCTTCAAGTATGTGTGCTACAGTCAATGTCTACTCATGTGAATCGATTGTATATTCCAGAAAAATTCTTCTCGAACTTACAATTCTTGAAATATCTAGACCTTTCACACAATCACTTTGATGAAAAACTTCCTAAGATATATGGATTGCGGTCTCTTTTGGTTTTGAATCTACGAAAGTGTGGATCTTTGAGTGAGCTTCCAGAGAACATCGGTGACTTGAAATCTCTCATTGAGTTGGATCTTCGGGGATGTTCATTCTTGGAAGTGCTTCCTCAAAGCATTGGAGGCTTGAAATGTCTTACAAAGTTGTATATTATGGATTGTAAGTCCTTGTGTGAGCTTCCAGAGACCATCGGTGACTTGAAATCTTTCATTGAGTTGGATCTTGAGGGATGTACATCCTTGGAAGTGCTTCTTCAAAGCATTGGAGGCTTGAAATGTCTTACAAAGTTGGATCTTACAAAATGTACATCCTTGAGTGAGCTTCCAGAGAACATTGGTGACTTGAAATCTCTCATTGAGTTGTCTCTTTGGGGATGTTCATCCTTGAAAGTGCTTCCTCAAAGCATTGGAGGCTTGAAATGTCTTACAAAGTTGTATATTATGGATTGTAAGTCCTTGTGTGAGCTTCCAGAGACCATCGGTGACTTGAAATCTTTCATTGAGTTGGATCTTGAGGGATGTACATCCTTGGAAGTGCTTCTTCAAAGCATTGGAGGCTTGAAATGTCTTACAAAGTTGGATCTTACAAAATGTACATCCTTGAGTGAGCTTCCAGAGAGCATCGGTGACTTGAAATCTCTCATTGAGTTGTCTCTTTATGGATGTTCATCCTTGAAAGTGCTTCCTCAAAGCATTGGAGGCTTGAAATGTCTTACAAAGTTGAATCTTACAAAATGTACATCCTTGAGTGAGCTTCCAGAGAACATCGGTGACTTGAAATCTCTCATTGAGTTGTCTCTTTGGGGATGTTCATCCTTGAAAGTGCTTCCTCAAAGCATTGGAGGCTTGAAATGTCTTACAAAGTTGGATCTTGAAGAATGGACATCCTTGAGTGAGCTTCCAGAGAACATCGGTGACTTGAAATCTCTCATTGAGTTGTCTCTGTGGGGATGTTCATCCTTGAAAGTGCTTCCTCAAAGCATTGGAGGCTTGAAATGTCTTACATGGTTGGATCTTCGAGATTGCGAATCCTTGAGTGAGCTTCCAGAGAACATCGGTGACTTGAAATCTCTCATTGAGTTGTCTCTGCACGGATGTACATCCTTGAAAGTGCTTCCTCAAAGCATTGGAGGCTTGAAATGTCTTACAAAGTTGTATATTATGGATTGTAAGTCCTTGAGTGAGCTTCCAGAGAGCATCGGTGACTTGAAATCTCTCATTAAGTTGTCTCTTGGGGGATGTACATCCTTGAAAGTGCTTCCTCAAAGCATTGGAGGCTTAAAATGTCTTACAAAGTTGAATCTTACAAATTGCGAATCCTTGAGTGAGCTTCCAGAGAACATCGGTGACTTGTAATCTCTCATTAGGTTGCATCTTGGGGGATGTACATCCTTGAAAGTGCTTCCTCAAAGCATTGGAGGCTTGAAATGCCTTGCCAAATTGGATCTTGGAGATTGTGAATCCTCAGGTGCGCTTCCACAGAGCATCGACAACTTGGAATCCATCATTACAGTGTAGCTTCGAGGATGTTCAGTTTTAAAAGTACTTCCTCAAAGCATTGGAGGCTTGAAATGTCTTACAAAGTTGGATCTTCTAAAATGTACATCCTTAAGTGAGCTTATAGAGAACATCAGTGACTTGAAATCTCTCATTAAGTTGTCTCTGCGAGGATGTACATCCTTGAAAGTGCTTCCTCAAAGCATTGGAGGCTTAAAATGTCTTAAAAAGTTGAATCTTACAAATTGCGAATCCTTGAGTGAGCTTCCAGAGAACATCGGTGACTTGAAATCTCTCATTGAGTTGGATCTTGGGGGATGTACATCCTTGAAAGTGCTTCCTCAAAGCATTGGAGGCTTGAAATGCCTTGCCAAATTGGATCTTGGAGATTGTGAATCCTCAGGTGCGCTTCCACAGAGCATCGACAACTTGGAATCCATCATTACAGTGTAGCTTCGAGGATGTTCAGTTTTAAAAGTACTTCCTCAAAGCATTGGAGGCTTGAAATGTCTTACAGAGTTGGATCTTGAAGATTGTGAATCCTTGAGTGATCTTCCAAAGAGCATCGGTGGCTTGAAATCTCTCATTGAGTTGTCTCTTTGGGGATGTACATCTTTGAAAGTGCTTCCTCAAAGCATTGGAGGTTTGAAATGTCTTACACAGTTGGTTCTTACAAATTGTGAATCCTTAACTGAGCTTCCAAAGAGCATTGGTGACTTGGAATCTCTCATTGAGTTGTCTCTTTGGGGATGTACATCCTTGAAAGTGCTTCCTCAAAGCATTGGAGGCTTGAAATGTCTTACTGAGTTGAATCTTAGAAAATATACATCCTTGGGTGAGCTTTCAAAGAGCATTGGTGACTTGAAATCTCTCATTAGGTTGCATCTTTGGGGATGTACATCCTTGAAAGTGCTTCCTCAAAGCATTGGAGGCTTGAAATGTCTTACAGAGTTGTATATTATGGATTGTGAATCCTTGAGTGGGCTTCCACAAAGCATCGACGACTTGGAATCCATCATTGAATGCAATCTTTGAGGATGTACATCCTTAAAAGTGCTTCCTCAAAGCATTGGAGGCTTAAAATTCCTCAAGAGGTTGTATGTCAGAGATTGTGAATCTCTTAGTGACCTTCCACAGAGCATCGGCGAGTCAAAATTTCTCATTATATTGGATCTTCAGGGATGTTCATCCTTGAAATTACTTCTTCAAAGCATTGGAGGTTTGAAATGCCTTATAAAGTTATGTATTATAGAATGTACATCCTTGAGTGAGCTTCCAGAAAGCATCCGCGAGTTGAAATGTCTCTTTTGATTGGATCTTCAAAGATTTTCATCCTTGAAAGTGCTTTTTCAAAGCATTGGAGACTTGAAATGTCTCAAGAAGTTGTATCTTGGAGATTGTGAATCCTTGAGTGGGTTTCCAAAGAGCATCAGCTAGTTGAAATCTCTCATCGTATTGAATCTTTGAGGATGTTCATCCTGAAAAGCGCTTCTATACAAACATTGAAGACTTTAGATATCTTACAAAGTTGTGTCTTGAGGAATGTGAATCCTCAAGTGAGTTTTGTAGAGCATGGTCAAGTGGACCTATCTAATTGTATTGGATCTTTAAAGATGTGAATTTTTGAAAATTGTTCTTCATAGCATTGTAGGCCTAGAATGTCTAAGAAGATAGGATTTGGGAACATGTGAAATTGTGAATCTTTTAGGTAGCTTTTGAAGAGCATTACACTAGAAAAAATCCATATTTTTCTTGATGCATTTTTGTAACATCTATTTGTTTTTATGTTACATTTGGTGTTACAACTAATATCTTCATGTTATGTCTAAGGTCAGTGTTGACATAAAAAGAGGTGGACGTCACATAAAATGCATCATGAAAAACTTAGGGGGCTTCTAGTGTAATGGGTTAGTTTTATCTCGACAAATTGAAGCTTTCAAAGTTCTACCAATAATTAGTAGAAGATTGAAATCTTTGAGAATTTTCAGGGCTCCATATGTGAGAGTCTTTGAATTAGCTTTCTAAAGGAAATGACAACTTGAACCATCTCATATGGTTGGATTATGAAAATTACATATTCCTAAAAGAAATTCTAAAATGGATGAAGGCTTGGAAATCTTATATCTATTGATGTATGATAGTATAAACCTTTGAATGAGTTCCAAAAATGTCCTTATTAGTTGAAGAGTCTTCAAGGAAGTTATTGGTATAAACTAAGGCTTCTTTTGTGGGACTAATGGGTGCATTTTATGTTTTGGATCTATATATAAGTTAGACTAGACCTAGATATATGATAGGGTAGATGAATAGGTAATATCGTTTTTAGGACAAAATGAATAGGGTAGGATGACATTAATGTTGAGTTGAAGATTTTTATTATCTATAGTTCGATGCTTTAGTATCATATGAATGAAGGCATTCAATGAATTACGTATCGATATATTGCTTCAATGAGGACATGGTATATAATGAGCACCAAGAATTGGAGCTCAACAAACCCTTGGTTATGGATGAAGCTTTACATTGTCTAGATGATAAGTAATGATCTTTGTCCAATGTTGTTTGTATCATTTTTGCTAATGTTTGTTGTTTTCTCTAAACTTTATCTCATTATTGACTTCATTGTGTATGGTATAGAGTGCACTTGAGCTTATGCAAGCCAAAACCAACATCTTTTGGTTGCTTTTTCTTATTTCTTTTCTCAAACTTGGGTGGATGTTCTACTAAGTTGGCTCACATACTAATGGTGCCATAGGAATCATAGCATGTTGTGTTAGGTTTAGAATTACTAAGCAACAACTCTCTAGCCTCATATATAGCAATAGGATTAGTATTCCATGATTTTCAAATCTTCATTCTCCTTGTATTGTACACCACTATTGAACTCTTCACTAGAATAAAACGGTCCTTTTATGATTGCAATATATAATTGCACTAAATCCCCAAATATGACTAACACAAGAATCACTATAGACAACTAGTGATATGACTAGGTTTTATAATTACTAACTAGTCGCTTTAGACATCAATTATATTCATAAATATGGTGAATGGAGTGCATAATAGGCCATATTTTGCCAACATGGCATATGCGTTGACTGAAATTGAAGGCTTGACTTTCTTTTGACTTGCTCGGACAAACATGGTTGCTAGTATATGAACATGGAGCATGGAAGAACAAGCAATGAGTTTTAGAAAAACTAGTGAAAATTTTATAACTTTTCACCATATGATGCCTATGTCCATGGTTATAAATGAGTCTAAAGGGGATCAATGGGGAGGAATGGATTTGAATGAATTTTTGTAGTTGACTTTATTGGATGAAATACATTTTTTTGTTCATTGCAATGGATGATGGATGACTATTGGATGGGACTTAAAACTCAATTGTTTAAGATACGGGTTGATGTCCAAGTACTTTAGATTAAAGGTAGATACACTTTTGAAAAAAAGAATTTAGATTTATATAGCATTATAAAACCATTTCAAAGAAGGTATTGTTTTGAATTAAAATTTATAATTTCTTTCAAGCATTACTATGGGCTAAAGGTGACTAAATTAATTTCTATTCTAGAATCAACATTTATGAGTTTTAACTATGTATTACCATTTTAGAGAACCAATATATTTCTAGTTGAGAGAAGTAGATTCAATCCACAAAATTATAATTAGCTATGAGCTAAAATCTTGAATTTTTCACATTATATATGGAACCTCAATTGATTGTGTTGACCTCCAAAGTGCCAAAGTTCCTATAGGGGACTCTTGGGATTTTGAATAGGCTTGTGTGACTTCATTTTTTAATAGGATTTTTTGAACCTTTTTTTTTAATATAGGAAATGAAAATATTACAAAGGTTGAAATTTTTGAAACTTTCTCATAAGATAAGAAAACTGATGACCTTTGTGGGAATATAAATTTTATTTCAATTGGTGCCCAAGAGCAAAAGTTATGGCATCTTAAACATAATTTTCACGTCACCGGGGAAAAAAATAAATCTACAAAAATTTGAAATTAATTTTTTAATTTTTTTCTTCTTAAAGATCATATTTTTGTCTACATTTGAAGCATTGATTCATTCCATTTGGATTAGTAATGTGAAAGTTATAAACAATCTTGTTTTTCGGGCAATTTGACCATCTTCTTGAAAAAATAACTTATAGGATTCAATTCTAAATGTAATTTTTACAATTTTTCAACAAAAACTGTTTGACAAGGTTAAGTTTTCTATCTAGAACAATCTCACCATTGAGATTATTGTGTTTCAATCCCATTTTAGATCTATTAACAATTTAGTTTTTCTTTCAATCTTGGACCTACTTTTATTGAACAATTTTTTTAAGATTGAAAATCAATAGGGTTTTTGTTTTTTTTTGTTTTTTTTTCTAGACTTTCAACTCAATTCTTCAACACAAAATTTTTTTAATTCAAGGTCCATGGTGTAAATTTTTTCCACAAATGGCGTTCAAAGTCATCTGAAATTGCAGGCTAGTGTTCAAAAAAACTTTCTTTTTTCAACTTTGAATGCTATATCTTCCAATCTGTATGGTCAAACTCCATGAAATTTTTACCACATGATACTAGACTAGTAAAGTACAAGATCCTATGGTTAGATTCAAAAAAAAGTTTTTTGTTTTGTTTTTCTGGATGAATGCAGCAAAAATGGTAGTTTTGAGTAGTTTTGGACAAGAGAACGACCTAGGTCCTTTACGGGTTAAAAAGAGGAACTAAGTCCAAAACAATTTTTTTTCTACTACATAGTTTTTTGACTATGTTTTCACCAAAAACTCTTCAACATTGCCATTTCATGTACAAGTTCCACATTTTAGATTAAAAAAAACTATTTTTGGACACATGTAATTGTAGGATCTTGTAGTAAGCTGGTTTCTAAAGATGTGGAAAAAGATTCAGAAATTTCCACTATGTGGATTGCAACATATTTACATTTAAATTGACAAAAATCCTTTCTTTTTGTCAGTACACAAAAAATAGGATAGTTGGACTTTACAAGGACTCATTTTCTTATGAAAAAGTGTCCTTGTCGGTGGTGCTTCTTTGAATTCAATCTTGAAGGCAAGTTGGCTACATGCTTGAAAATTTTCATATCATTTGGAATTGTACAACATATTGGAAAAATAATGTAAGTAGAAAGAAATAGAGAATGATTCAAAATAAAAATTTGTGAAGAATTTAGTTATGGAATTCAACAATGTCAATTTCAACAATTGCAATCATGTTGTAATATATAATCTATATCCTATGATTTTATTTTTTTGAAACATATTGAAAATTGAGTTAAATAAAAGACTTCCAAGTTTATCTTACAGTAGAGAATCCATAATTGCCCACTAACTAAAATTACTCATAATTTTCATCTCATTGATCAAAATGGAATGATTAAAAGGTTTTCACATATATATAAAATTCAAATTTTTGTCTTCGAAAAGTGATTTTATTAGCTCAAATGCCCACCTAGGGAAAAAAACTACAATATCGTACAAAAATAACTTTTTAACCATATAATCAAAAATTATGAAAGTTCTTGGGACTTATAGCTAATTAGCTATACCTTGTCTCCTTGTTCTATGAAAATTTCAAACAACAACAAAAAAATTTCATTCACAATAAAATGCCCAAAATTTCTATGTATGTTGTGATCTTGCAAGTAAGATGCCCAAAATTTCTACGTATACTAAAATTTAAATATTATGATCTTGCAATTAAGGAGTTTTTTCTAATAAAATTTTAGAACATACTTTAGCAATTGAAGGAAGAGATTTCTTGGTCAATAGAAATAATGACAAAGAATTTAGCATCGCACATGGAAAGAATGTTTTGGGATACTTTGAATATTACAATAAATGCACATTGTCATGCCTTTTGTCAAAATTTCATCTATGTCTTGCAAGTACAAACTTTGTAATCCATATTTTAGTGTTTCATCCACCTAGCCCTATAATGGCATGTTATAAGCACCTTCCATGGTTATAGGATATTTATATTTTAGGTGTTTGTGTAATAGGCACCTATATTAAAGGTGTTTATCTCGTAGGTACCTATGTTATAAAGCACCTTCCATAGTTATAGGATGTTTATATTATAGGTGCTTAATTATACAATTGGTGCCTAATTATATTATAGGTGTCTATGTTATAATAAAATTTACTCTATATCTTTACCAAAAAATTCACCCTCCCAATTCTTTGTCATATATATACTGAAAACTACATATATAACACACAAAGCATATTGACCTTGAAATAGATCCCTTTAGTTATTTATGTAAAGATTGTCTATTCCAAAGGAATAAAAAAGTAAAAGAGTCTAGATAGAAGTGTTGTTCCTACCACTTCTACTAGACTGGTACTAATAGTTCTTTTGGTTGTGCCAAAGAAAAAGAAAAAGAACTACATAAATAATGAATACTATATACATAATTAATGCAAATAATATATTGACCATGAAAAAAAATTCTTTAGTTATTTATATAGATATTGTCTATTCAAATAGAATTATTCCCTAAATGCCCATTGTCCCCTCATGGGACAATTTAGAAATTCGAGTAGGTTCCTATGAACTGAAATTTTACCTGAATTCTTTTAAACTTTTTGTGTATGTGTAGTTTTGAGAGAACTTCTTGGATATATAATTTTTTTTTATTTCAATCCAATGTTGGGTGAAGTATAACTCTTGTTTTCATGACTACTTTCTATAACAAGCATGATTCCTCATTTTTCTTGCCTAATTTTAGTGATTGGAACCATTGAAATGAGAGATGACTTGTGTAACTTTCATACGAAAAAAAATCAATGATATTGCAATTTTTTTGAGAAAATGCCACAGTTGACTAGACTAATAAAAGATGTTTGGATATGTGCTACTTTGTTCATGTACTCCATCAACTCTGATTTTTTTTCCATAGGTACATATTGTGATGCTTTTGATGTGTAATTATTTTAATATCACTTTGACATGTGCAAAAAAAGATATAAGGATGTTTTGGACAATTTTCAAATACAAAATTCACGTGTTGCAAGAGATTTGGGTAATTGTGACTAATGTGACTAATGCCTAAAGGGGCATTAGTCACATTAATCACAACTAACCAAAATGTCCACAACTTTTGACTATGAGGGGCAAATCCTTAGAGAATTTGCTTGTACGTTGCATGCCATATAAGACACCTCTATGTTGATTTGTGGGACCATTGGACACTTTTAGATTTCTTCTCCATTTTTTTATTGTTTTATTTCCTAATTCAAAAATAAATAAGAATTGGTTTTTGCATGTCCAATTTCATATGCTAAGATGTTTGCTAAGGACTCATTGTGAGTGTCAAAGATATTTTGGACATTTTTCAAATTCAAAATTCACATGTTGTAGGAGATTTGGGTAATTGTGACTAATGTGACTAATGCCTAAAGGGGCATTAGTCACATTAATCACAACTAAACGCCTACAATTTTAGACTATGAGGGAGGGGCATCATTGGAAAATTTGTATGGTGTTACCATCCCTATTGCCCTTCTTCCAATTTGCATGAGGGCAATAGGCAATGTAGGATTCTGCAGACTTTGACATTATAATTATAAGAATTTTTTCTTTGCTACAACTACTATTGCCATTGCATTCAATGTTCATAGCCGCCTTGCAATG
This sequence comes from Rhytidiadelphus loreus, assembly GCA_947034895.1. Taxonomy (NCBI): domain Eukaryota; kingdom Viridiplantae; phylum Streptophyta; class Bryopsida; order Hypnales; family Hylocomiaceae; genus Rhytidiadelphus; species Rhytidiadelphus loreus. The sequence goes on from OX344761.1 coordinate 20,419,689, forward strand.
CTACTAAAGTAGGAGGTTCTAAAAGCACTCACACTCTAAAATGACCCAACTCCTAAAATGTACACTATTTGTATATGTTGATTTTTCATAGACTTCAACAATGTACGGGCAATGTACATTTTAGGAGGTGAGCCATTTTAGAGCCATCTGCCATTTCAACTTCAAATTTTGATAACTAATTCCACAAAGCTCCTAAAAATATGAATGAACTTGGGTTAGATGTCAATTTCACTTGTCTTTCACGGAGAATTGACTGAAATATTTCTTCCTTGTTGATTGCTCTATACCATTTCTTAATATAGTGCACTTGTTTCGGAACTGTGCAATGTGTATGAGAGTGGAGGAGCTCCATTCTGTGAAACTTGTTTGTACTTCTAGCTAGGATTTGGTTCACCCACAATTTGATGTTTAACCCTTAAGCGCTCCGACGTCCATATTCTAGACGATGAACAGAGAGCTTCGAAGCGCTGTTTTGAGCAACTAACTTTTCATTCATCGAATGTAACACTTGAATCTTAAAAAGACAACCTTCCTTAATGATCAATTTCATGAAATTGTGGTAAATGATATTTTTGTAGAAAGATATAAGCAAAAATGCATCAAAATTAGAAAAAGGATTGAGGCGTTAAGGGGTTAAATGTGTGGTTTCCGAGGCCGAACTGGTTTTTGGGTGTTTGAGAGGGTTTGCGTGGTGGAGTATTGAAAAAGACGTTGTATTTTGACATTGTATTTTGACGTTGTATTTTTGACGTTGAATGATTTGGACTTGATTCCTTATGGGAGTGGATTCAGAGTGTTTACGGTTGGGTTTTTAGGTTGAGGAGGTGGTTGCTCGTCTGTAGAATCTTCAAAGTACTATTTCTAGGATTCACTTGAGTCATGTTAATGCAAAGCTTACGCAACTTTCTAGAGCTAATGCCACTTGCAAGTAACCCTTTTGAGTTTCTATTTTGATAATTTTCTGTGTTCTTCATTTCTCCAATGGAAAGAAGAGAAATGTGGATGTACTAGGGAAATCGGTTTATGTTTGGGAGTGATTGTAATTCATGATGATGGGGGTATACTTGAATATTACAAATTTGGCACTTAAAAAATATTAGGACTTGGTAGATGTCTAGAGCTATGGATAGATCTTTGGTTATGAAAGCCATGTACGTTCAGATTGATTATTTTCACTATGTATGAATTTTCTGTATTTGTCGCAGAATTCATGTTGCATTCACTCTTTCAGCCTAATTGATACTTGACTTTCTTGGCACAGGTACTACACTGTAACAAGACAACATGTGTATGATGACACAATTGAAAATATCATTGAGACTGGATACATCGAGACGTTCCTTTAGAAGGCTATTCAAGAGTAGGGGCAAGGCCAAGTTTTGGAGATAATCATTGAAATCCAAGAGTGGCACGATGCGGTGAAGGACATCGAGAAGAACTTGATTGTCGGGTGGGGAGTTACTTGGAGTTCATGGTTGTTGAGGGTGTTAGGATTTAGTGTAGAAATCTATGTTAGAGAAATATTACATAGTATTGTAGATTATAACCAATTTGAACATCTAGTAATATTGGCTATGTACTATTACGATACATTTTGAAATTTTGAAATTTAGTCCATATGTACATGTGGACCTATTCAAAAAATTCAGTTTTAAATACAACAATATGTAATTCATTTGTACATTTAAAACTACTTGCAATCTACTACATTTAGACATTTCAAAGTGGACAAATTCTCACTTTTTGTACATATGAAAATATTTTCAATCTACAATTGCAAGACATTTGGAACTATCAAAATGTAGACTTTTGGTACATTTAGATTTGTTACAGTACTGTTGCAATATTGAAAAATATCACTAGCAATACAATAACAAATGTGAAACGTAGACTGCAACACATCAATCTATAACTTGAATATAGTATAAATATTATTATTGAAAGTATTTTGTTTGTAACCAAATTGTAATGCCTCTACAGAATTGCATCAATATTACAATTTTCAACTGTAAGCAATATTGTTGCAATTTGCAACAATATTAGACTATTAAGTAATCCAGTTTGTATTGCAACAATATTGTTGCAGTATTGTTGCAATTCCAGATTTTTTTCCCGATGTGTCAATCAATCTTTCCCATTGTGCCTGATTACCCATACTATCTTACCCCTGACTTTCAGCACCACCGTCTTCCTCCAAGTGATTGTATGCCACGCTAGCTTCATGTCCAAAATACTTGGTTTGTCTCCCAATTTGAAAAGCTTAGGTCGTTAAGCTTGGTGCCTCTCAACTTGTGTTCTTGTCTAAAGACAATCATAAAATGTCTAGTTAAGATTTTGTTTCTTCACTTGTGAGACTAGCTAAAGAAAAAACATCTTCAATTCCTGAAATAGGGTTAGGTTGTAAACAATTTGCACAACTTTATTCATGAGTACCATCAAGATCGTGAATGAAGAGTCTCTTGGGGATAGTTCTACTATCTAAGCCATGTAGGCTTAGGTAGCAGGTGCTATCCTTAGTGCCTCCTTCCGGAGGTAGACGGAATGCTTCATTTATATCGAGTTGTAAAGAAAATTGAAGACATCCATATTTTCAAAAGCAAAACAATTTTTTTAAGGGAATCTTAGGCAATATATTCCCCCATTTCTAGTGGATGAAATCATTGATGTGCTACATATTCTAAAGACAAAGCCACTCTCTTTTGGATTTATGTACACTCTTTTCGATGAATGTTTGAAGTTTTGTCCGCATTTTTCATGTTTCATCCATTTATAGAGATGTAAACAACCCCATTACTCCAACGAAGATTGCTTTCCACACTGTCCAAAATAAATGAAGAAAAATCCCTCGTAAGATGAGTCCCCCCCCCAACCTCAACTCTTTGCTATTGTGCCTAGTTTCTATCATTACATTGGTCAAATTTTCATTGATTTTCTTGTTGGCAAGTGAAAGGAAGTTTCGACGCACCAAAGAATGTGACATTTGGATATTGTATGCACAAGCTATGAATGAAGGACCAAAGTGTTTTTAAGTAGATGTCCTAAAATCGTTTTTTCAACATAAGTACATATTGATTTTGGAGATGTACACAAAGTTTTGGTGGCAGTTTTAGGCAGGGTGCAATTCTCATTCTATTGTAGAAACATCCCAAACCGTCCATGTATCCATTCATGTACAATACATTTCCCTTAAAGTGTCCTTCAAAAGTTTCATTAAACTTTCCCCTTACTTATATGCAACTAGTTGACTCTTGATTTTGTTAGATCCTAGTTTTAGGTCCAATGATATGCCATGTCAGTGGTCTAGGGAGCTTCTGCACTTTGAAAATTCATAGAAATTACATGCGACATCCAAATGATTATTTTATTTTATTACAGAATTCAAGATTTTCAATTGCTAGTACTACAGAAATATTTTTTTCTAGAAAAAGGTGCTGCCATATATGCTTCCATTGCTTATATTGACGGTTGTAGGTGTTTCCATCGTACACACTGGAGACTGTTGAGAGGAGGTTCAGTTACTGTCCCATTGTCCATGAATGTTCAGGAGGGATTTTGTAATGACAGACGGAGTGCACTCCGTCTGCCACATTCAACTTCATTTGTTGTTAAGAGCAAACATCTTAACCTTGAAAAGCAGCAGCAGATCATTGCTCATTGATCCGCAGCTGCAACCAATGCAACTCTCTCCATTTGAATCCATTTCTGAATTCCTGAATCAGTCCACAGGCTTTGCTTATTCCGTGAATTAGTTGTACTGAAGGGTAGGTTCGGCAGTAGGGAGATGCCAACTTTTCGGGAAAATTCCATTTTTTCAGAATTCTTGTCTTGTGGAAAATTCCATTCGGGAAAATTCCATTTTTTCTAGAATTTAAAAGAAGGTTTAACAGAGATGTGGTGATTGTGCCCATAGGAAATCACATTATCTTTCTAGGAATATAATTTTTATTTCAATCTTTGTCTGAGTGAAAAAGTTATGCCATTGTAAGTCTAGAAAGCAATTTGAACAACAATTCAAAAAATATTTAAAAAGTTGAAATTTTGGAATTTGGAATTTTTTTTCTCAAAGATTACACTTTTGTCTATGTGTGAAGCTTTGATTCATTTGATTTAGACTAGTGTTGAGAAAGGTATCGACAATCTTGTTATCGGAGCAATTAAATCACCTTCTTGAAACTATAACTAATAGAATTCATTTTTGAATGCAATTTTTTTTTAAATTAAAAATATATTAGATAGGATCAAGTTTTTCTTCCTAGAACAATTACACCATTGGGATTATTGTGTTTCAATTCCATCTTCGAGCTCTTAATATTTAGTTAGTTTTTCTTTCAATCTCAAACCTTCTTCTACTTAACAATTTTTCAATGAGTGAAAATTAAGTGATTTTTCTTGGAATGTTTCTTGGAATTTTTCAAAACTCAATTTTTTTTGTTCTCCAGTCCTTGCTCATTGGCTTGACACGCATATTATTTGGAATGCTAAGGGCCCCCCCCTTGCGACCTTAGTTAGTTGATTGGTGGTTTCCAATTAGGGTTTTCTTCGAGCTCTTTGTTGGGCTCTTTTTCTCTGTCTTTTTTTGCTCTTATCTTTTCATTGTCCAACCCCTTGTGGTTTGGTTGTTGTTCTATTTTTTTTTTAATGCAATGGGTCCATTCATTTGTTCCAAAAAAAAAAATTAAGTGATTTTTCTTGGAGTTTTTCTTGGAATTTTTCAAAACTCAATCTCAAACTCCATGAAAGTCGGATCTGGAAAGCACCAACATATCTACTACTGCAAGAACTCCAAAGCTTGAGTACTGCGTTTTGTTGGTCACAAGGGGAGTTGCTCCATGCAACCTTGGAGATCCTCTGTCAAAGCTGGATCTGAAGCTCATGTCGCCGTAAGCTTCCTTGTGGCCTTCACTGATTGTAGTTGTTGAATTTCACCTTGGACACAAAATTGGACTCACAATATTCTTTTCAAACATTTTTGGATGAAGCAGGCATTTGGCCTACATATTTGGTTTAGTGGCTAGGGGAATGATTTGCTTTGGGTATCACTTTTTGGACACACTAATTAGGTTATTTTTGTTTTAAACCTCCAAAATTTGTCTATTTTGTTCATTTTGATGAAGTAAGAAGACCCTAAAATAAAAATAAAAAAGTCTTGCACCTCAACAGGATCAAGATGTGTACTCCTCATGAGTTTTTTTTAATAATATTGAATTTTGTTGGATCTTTTCTTAGAAGTGAGATAAATCGTTGAATTTTGGGATTTGCAAGCATCATAGTACACAATCTATTAAATTTTTATTAATAAAGTTAATTATTTTATGTATCGGACCACTTAATGTAAGTTACATCCGTTAATGATATTAAAATAAAATTTATTTGATATTCCAAATGCTTGTTTTTGAGGATTTTAGGTGCTTGGGACAAAACTTACTTTTTTTGCTAAAAAATTCATTAAAAATTCATAAAATTCTTTGATTGTGATTAATTTCTTTTAGGGATACATTACAAGTTTAGGCAACAAAAAGCACATTTTGTGAAATCATATTTTATTATAATTAAAAGTTGAAGTCGTTTGACACAGTGCAATGGACTAACATTATAGTTGAGACAACATTTTTGGGTACACAAAGCAAACCATTACCCACTAGACATCGGTATTGAAATGTTTTTTGAAGCATTGAACTTACATTTCAGCAGATGTGTACTTGGATCACCATGCTCACGATAGAAAAGCTCCGAAATAATCTTTTTGGATAATCTTTTCGGAATTGCTCTCTGAGTGAGTCCAGGCAACTTGAGATTGCTGCAGATTGAACAAATTCTCATCCATGCAAGACTTCAATGCAGATCTCCTCCTGCAATCTGGATTACTCCAGAGAAAAATGTCCCAAAGAAACCAAATAAAAGAAACCAACCTTGTTTCGCCGTGTCATGAACTCATGATCAATATTCCCTTACTCCATCTGTTGTTATTAGTCTGACACCACCCACACCAGGCCCAGTTGACAGTAACCACAGTCTCAAAAAAAGCAGTAACTTAATGGAGTGGAGGAGGGCCGGCAGGACAGGACAGGACCTCCACCCATCCAAGGCAATTGCGGTAAAGAAGTGGTGATCCCCATATATTCCAAACTCCGTGCCAGCAGTATGTGTGCTGCATGATGGCCGGCCCTCGTGTTCAAATGCACGTTTTCAGACTTTCGAGGAAGACTTTGTCGTCCTTCAACTGCGTCCTTATTGCTAGCCCTTCGACTTCTAAAGTGCTTTTGCAATGTTTCATAAGAAGAAGAGTAACTCTAGTCGTATGACCAACGTGAATGAAGAGTCTCTTGGGGATAGTTCTACTATCTAAGCCATGTAGGCTTAGGTAGCGGGTGCTATCCTTGGTGCCTCCTTTCGGAGGTAGACGGAATGCTTCATTTATATTGAGTTGTAAAGAAAATTAGTGACAATTATATCTTTGTAAATATATTCTTGGATTTTTGATGTGGGTGAAAGGATTGTATTCTTTTCTAAGGTGTTATCATAGTCTGAAATGTTCTTTGTTGGCAAATTTATGGGTTGCCAACTTACTATAGGGGATCTACTTTTTAATCCAGCATTGGTAGGAGCAGGGCTAAGAGTTTGTTGCTCACAAAGGTGATTGACACTACCGAAGGGGAAATATAAATCAAACAGAGCTGCAAAGTTCTCAAGGTGAAGGTGGATAAAATTGTACCTCTATTAGAGGGTGTTGAGAACAATCCAAGCATCTGGGAGAAGGCTCATTTGAATTGGTTGTTGGAATTCAATAGAATACTAATCAATGCTCGAAGTATTCTCCAAGAATGTCTCTAAAAAGCAGCAGCAGATCATTGCTCATTAATCCGCAGCTGCAACCAATGCAACTCTCTCCATTTGAATCCATTTCTGAATTTCTGAATCCACAGGCTTTGCTTATTCCGTGAATTAGTTGTACTGAAGGGTAGGTTCGGCAGCAGGGGGATGCCGACTTTTCTGGAAAATTCCATTTTTTCAGAATTTTTGTTTTATGGGAAAAATGGAATCTTGCCAAAATGTTTTTAAATTCATCATCTGTTGAACCTTTTATTTTCTAGAATAGTTAAAATAACATTCAACAGAGATGTGGTGATTGTGCCCTTCACTTATGATATCTTCAACAAACACATCCTATAGTAAAAGCACCCATAATTGAACAAATAAGCAATTGGGGACATGATGTGGAGTGGAGTGAGGCGAGGGAAATATTTTCATAGGTGCAGAGATAGAAATGAGGGAGATTGCCAAAATTTGACAATTTTTTTGTTTGAACAAAAATTATTATGAATTTTAAAAGGCAAAAGTTGGTCTGGCCCCATATTCAATGTGTAGGCTATTCCAAAACCGCTTGTTTCAGAGACTACTTCTTGTTCACTTTGGCACTCCAATCCAAGTAGATGTGTCATGAAAAGAATGGAGGAATCGATGGTAGGAAATCAAGAACTCATGTTTGGAAATTAGTCCCAGCGTCTCTTGAATTTAAAACGCTTTATTGATTGCTGATGGGGCTCTGGTTGGTGATGGGTGGTTCTACCTTATACTTCAAATTCATCACATTGGTCATACACGAATGCTGTCCTTGAGAAATTAAAGTACAAATTTGGATGAACGAGCTATTGGGAAGAAACGTACTAGCTTTGAATCATTGTGTTCATCATCCAAAATATGGACATTGAAGCTATTAGATGCAAACACCCATATAAAGCCTTCATCAATTAATCAATGAAGGAAGGCATGCAATTGAGTGCATACAATATGTGGAACTATTACATTTTCAATCTCCTCTAAAATTCCTTCAATCTCGTCCCAATAACTTGTCAAAGTCTGTTGATGTTTTGCTCCAAATCAATGAGTGGCTGTTGCGAGATCATTTAGAAACTTCCTACTTTCCTCAAGACTTTGTCAATAGAAACGGTTGAGTGTACTTGTATAGAAGAGCTTCTTCTTACTTTCCAATTTAGAGGGAGCTTATCCATTTTTTAGTTTGCATTAAATTTGGGATGCTCAACTATTTGACATAAAAATGGAGAGTTGTGTATACATAAAGTTTGTTGCATTAGTTTCCATGTGGCTTGAGTGATCTGTTGTCATCGTTGTGCAAGCAAACGAGTTAGGAGCAAACCAAAATATATTATTCTATCCTAGTTGTAGGTCTCATTTTGTTTGGTGATTTTACAATTGACACGAGGAACAATAATTTCTTGGACACCATAACCAAAAACAAGTTCCCACCTTACGGATGTGATTTCAACACCAAGTTGGCCACAAGAAGATTTACAGACGGCCACTTGGATAGTAGCTTTGTATGTGTGTAATCAAGGCCCTACATTCAGTTGCTACATGCCATTGTTGAGATCATCGTGCTACTATTCTTGGTATAACCAACAATGACTTTGTAATTTATTTTGTACATGAGATTGCACTTGTTTTGCAACCTTCTTTCCCGACATGATTTCGTGCTACACACTTTTGTAATGGTCTCTTGACATTCTTGCAATAATTATATACTTGTCTCAAACTTTTTGTGATCAACTTGTTTTCATTGCATAATCCTTGCAAAAAGAATGAAAAATATTAAATTTCACCTATAAATGTTTTTCTACTAGTGATACTTTGCTACTTCAGATTTTTCAATCAAAGCTTTTGTAGAGTGCTTTCCTTCCCAATATTTTGAAACTTGTGAACAAGGGATCAAACTATGGTATTTTGAAGGTTTGTTTGATCACTTTTTGAAAGTTTAGAGGGTGGATTATAGAGTTTAGAGAGTGAAAGTAGTCATCCTTTTGACTTTATCAAAATTGTTGGTCTTGGTTTTGTTGAGGTACAGCTACAAGGCTAGGTTTACCTATGGTGTTATCCTACCTTCACCTAAATGGAATAGGAACTCTGCATTTGCAGTTTTGAATTACCTTGATTCAACATCAATATTTCTAGTAATAAACTTAATCATTCCTTGGACATTAGTTCATTTTGCTTGCCCTATTGGTCCATTGTACTAAGTTATTCATTTAGGTTAAGATAAGTACACCAAAATGCAACTCTTACTCAAATTCATTTTTTGTGGTTAGAATTCTAAGTTGCCACAATTTGTATGTGAGAGCCTATGGTCTGTTTTGGATTCACCAATGATTAGTACTTCAAAATTTTATAGTTTACGACTGTGATGTCTAGAAAACTCATGGTACCTTTCATTGGAATCCTTTTTCTTCTTTCCATTTTTATATTACATGATTTATCCAACACTTAGAGTTAATTAAGGTGAATGCTTGGGGATGGTTGTTTTAGAATGTATTGCCAATCTCAAGGCAACTTGAAATGATTGATGGGTACAAGGTATAGTTATCCAGTGTTGGGGCCACAAATGACATCTTCTATTATCTCAGAGGCACCGTCTACATTGCATACATTTGGAGCAATGACTACATTCTCAATTACTTCATCAATCTTATAGTGCAAAGCTAATAATCACTCCTACAATTTCAATCTCTATTGATGTCAATGCAAATTGAGTTTGTGAAGGTGGATTGACCCTAAGATTTGTGCACTCAAGAATCAACATAATTGTCGTTGATTTATATCAAAGAGTCTCAAGTTCATATTTTGAATGATGAACATTCTAGTGTTTCTTACAAGTAACTTCTCATTCATTAACCTCAATTGAAAGGATGCCAAGGACAATATATGTTCTATGGATGCCTTTCTCTATTATTGTAGAAACATGGAATGCACCTACTGGTTCAAAAATTGAATCATTTTTGACTTAGTACCTATTCCCAAGGTTGTGTCCTTCCAAAATTAACCCGAAGTAATGTTTAAATCTTCTCAACACAATCGTGTTTCATGACCTATTAAATGAACTTGAGGTAAATAATATATTTGCACACAGATGTAAGCAGATACTTCCAAACATGTAAAATGTGCGTTCTCTAACAAGAGTTCAAGACCGCACAACAACAAGTTCACAAGATAGTGGCAGGAAATACAAGAACTCCATTTCCCATTTTTTGGGAGTAATTCTAGTTCCTATGATCCAAAGACAAGGAATTACTTGGTACTAGTCTAACTTTGGTTTAGAATTGATCCTTTCTTTTTGGCATAAAAGTCTACACTTCTAATCTACAAGTGCGAGTGACACTAGTTTGCCCAAATTGCACTATTTTAAATTATTTTGAACCTTGGTAGGCTAATATATCAATTTATCTTGCCTAAATTTCACAAATAAATAAGTTTGTAATGACATTTATTTGTATCGTTACAAGTAGGATTCATCTTTATTTTATGGTGGAATTTTGTTCTACAAAAATTACACGAAGCTGAAGCCAAAAAGATTGGGATTTTTGGAATGCCCCCCCTTGGATGTATTCCCATGCAAATCACCTTCTTTGGCACTAAAGATCAAACAACTTGTGTGGAACACCAAAATGCGATTGAAGTAGCATGCAACCAAGAGATGCAAGTTGTGGTCCGCAAGTGGTAGTCCAGTTTGTCAGATTCAAAGTTTTTGTACTTTACTTGGATGCCTACTTGCTTCTATACGAGATTTTCAACAACCCTTCGAAACATGGTAAAGAATTTACTATGTCCTTTTCCTCATACTTAGTGCAGAAATCAATTCAATTAATTGATAGCATTGGCACCTGTTACTTCGCTTTGACTGTGAGCATTAGAGCTACAACAAATATGATAATTTGTGCTAGTGATATCGATTACAAACCACCCACATTGAATGTTCATCATATTATAGGTACTTACATTAAATTCTCGCTAAACACTTGATTGGGTGTTGACAAATAGTGTCATTCATAAGTAAGTAATGTTTGCACTTGGTATTAGGATTGGTGCTCGTAGTGATATTTGGAGTGAAGAAGTTCTAATGGTGTACTCAAATGCACCCTCACTAACACCACATACTCTTGACCCAAGGTGTAGACAAATCTCTATGTTTGCACTAGGCGTTAGGTGTAACATTACGAAAGTCAAAAGAGTCCAATAGTGTATTTAAATTCATCTTGACAAGTGAAAACATACTTTTATGTGAAAACATACTTTTATCTTTACACAAGGAGCCTCATCCCCCAACGGAAGTGCAGCTTGGCAAACCTCTGTTCGGGCAGCAATGAAGAAGACTGGATGAGGCGGGACCCAGGACGTCCTCGTCAAATTTTCAAACTTTTTGCATGGGCGGGCCCGGAAGTTCTAGCTGGGTCCCCCAGATCCTTGACATGAGTCAGTTTTATTAGCATTAACCCTTCATCCCCTGAAGTCCAAACGAGGTCAAAAACAGCGTTGCTTTTGAAGTGTTGTAAATTTAGATGTCGCTAAGTTATAGAAATCTTAACCGTACAATATTGTATTGAACATGTTGTAGATGACACCAAGAAAATTTGAAGCCATTTGAATGCTTGGATTCAAAGATTAGAATGTTTTAGTGTTAAAAAAAGATGCTGAAATTTTCCAGAAAACACATTTGGAGGTGAAATTCGACTTCTAAACCTACTCAAATGAAAAAACTTGAGACTATACAGCGATTCAAAATCAACATATAAACACATTGGTGAATAAAAATATCATTCAATTGACTCAATGTGTCTGCAAAACAGATTTGAAATGTCAAAAAATAGCATGAAAAGTTGCAAAAAACACCATGCAAGGCTAAACCTCCTCCACTAAAAAGCATCTCAATCATTCATTACTTTTTGGATTCATGTGAAATTTTAGCCACACAAACTAGACTAGTATGCGCAACTTTCACAAATTTTTTTATTGAAAATGGACAGTGTATGAAGAAGTTACAAGCCGCCGAATTCACTGTATTCCGAAAATGGCTGGATTTTAAACTTTGAATTGCTCCCAAACATTCAAAGAAGCTTGTATTGACATGAAAATTTTACCACAATAACTACACTAAAAGGGGAACATAACCCAACAAATTTTATTGAAAACCAACATTGTATGAAGGAGATACACCCCCCCAAAGTTTCAGCCATCAAATGCAGTTTGGTGAATTCAAATTGAACCTGTGAACTTTGATTGGCTCCCATTTAATTTGTAAGCCTTGGATTGATCTGAAAATTTCACCACACAAACTAGAAGAGAGAGAAAAACTTTACCAACAAATTTTATTGAATTCGGATATCGGATGCAAAAGTTACAGCACTTTGAATTATACATGAGGACACTTTTTGTCCCCTCAGGCGATGAAGGGTTAAGGAAATGGTGGTCCCCATTTATTTGTAGTATTCGAAACACTGTGCCAGTATCTGCGCCGCATTATGGCCGGCCCACGTGATCAACTGAATGCGCGTTTTCAGACTTTCGAGGAAGACTTTGTCGTCCTTCAACCGCGTCCTTCTTGCCAGCCCTTTTGCTTCTGGAGTGGTCTGTCGTCTCTGCGGTCCGACGGGAGAGCTGGTGCTTGCGAAACTTTGTTTCGGTGATGTTGGTTGCTTCGCAGGAGGCTATCTCTGCGGTCCTTCGGAAGAGCTGGTGCTTGCCAATATCTGTTTCGGTGCTGTTATTTGTTTCTATAGTGCTTTGCAGGAGGCTATCTCTGCGGTCCTTCGGGACAGCTGGTGCTTGCGAATTTCTGTTTCGGTGCTGTTATTTGCTTCTGGAGTGCTTCGCAGGAGGCTGTCTCTGCGGTCCTTCGGGAGAGCTAGTAGTAGTTTGTTACCAACAATTTTAGCCCGAAGATACTGAAAGTCTTTATCTAATTGTGAGCGCAGATCCAACAGCGGAAAGCAGATTCGTTCAAATAACCCTTTTACAGACACTTCCTTCATGCGCACTCCCAATCATTCCTGTAACACCAGTGGAGTCCCCAGGAGTAGTCCTGCGCGTGCCCACAACAGTAAAGAGAGATCCTTTAGTCATCCAGCTGAAGGGCAAAGGCCGAGGCAAAGTTTCTCAACCTCCGCAACTACTGGGAGTGAAAAATGTGCGTTGTAAAACCAATTTGAAGAAATCTGCTCCGCTTGCGAAACTTTGTTTCAGTGCTGTTGGGGTGCCCAGACGAGGTTGATTGTGTGGGAGTTTGCATCCTGTTCAAGAGGAGATTGTTTGTTACAGGATCTAGAGCTAAACGACGTTGGTTGGCTGGAGTCGTTCGATTCCTTCCCTTGGGCCGCTGGACGAGCTTGGGAGGTGAGGTAGGAAGCGTTTATCTGCAGCTGCTCGGAGGTGGTGGAGTCTGCAGCTTAGAATTGGATTTGCTGTGGAGTGAAGCACATCCATTTGCTCAAGAACGCGCACGGGTTCTGCCGATTGTCGGTGTGTTGAAGAAATCGGCTTGTTACGGGTCTGCTGACATTGGCTGCGGCGAAGAGCTCCTTTTCTCCCGTGAAGAACGCAACAATTTCTTGGTATCGATTCATTCCTTGTTTCTTATTTGGTAATGTAGCAGGTTTAGAAATCGCCCACCTAAGAGCTGAAACTGAATTTTGGGGAGGCATCTTGAAATAATTTTCAGTAAAATTTCCTTGAAAGACAAGTGGAATTGGCATCTAATCCAAGTCATTTCATATTTTTTGGAGCTTTGTGGAATTGGTTATGAAATTTTGAAGTTGAAATGCCATAGGGCTCTAAAATCGCCCACTTCCTAAATTGTACATTTGAAGATGTGGGTGGTTGTAGAACTTGTGCAATTTTAGAAATTGTTACTTACTTGCTTTAATAAATTTCGGGGACACAAAGATAACATGTTCAATTGGGACATGTCATTTTTTTGATTGGAAAGGATTTAAATATGAGATGTAAGTTGTATTATCTATAGATGAGTAGGTTCACTAGAGGAACAAAAGATGTGTATTCATATTTTCATTTTAACGATTTAACAACATATGCATGTATCCATATTCCTATGCATTTGTATCTATTTATCATATTTCATGTATCTCATAGGACATGTTTATAGTATGCATACATAGTTGGTATTTTTTGGGTCCTAGTACTCAAGTGCTTCTTGAACTCATTAGCATTTTATATGTAGTGGTTGTATTCATCTTATTTATTGGGGTTGGTATTTGATAGACTGGATTTTTATTGTTTAAATATTTATGTTGGATTTTGAGTGCAACAAGAATGTTATATAAGCGAAACCAATTTCATCATGAATTGAAAGAGTATGTTTTTCTAATGGATATGGTAGAAAAGCCCATTACAAACCCTTTACATATTTTAACCCCTAAAGTCCCATTGTCCCCTCGGGGGACAATTTGGAATTCGGGCAGGTTCCTATGGGCTGAAATTTTACCCTAATTTTTTAAAACTTCTTTTGAAGATAGGGAATCTGATAAGCTTTGTGGGAATATAATTTTTATTTCAATCGGTGCCCGGAATCAAAAGTTATACCACAAAAAGCCTAAAATTGAATTGGGCGGGCAACACAAAAAATATTGCAAAAATTAAAAATAAATTTTTAAGTTTTTTTTGTCTCAAAGAGAATGTTTTTGTGTACATCTAAAGCTTTGATTTATTCCACTTTGATTAGTGATGTGAAAGTTATGAACAATCTTATTTTTCGGGCAATCTAAGTATCTTTTTGGAAAAACAAACTTGTTGGATTCATCTTAGAATGCAATTTTTTCATTTTTTCATTTTTTTTTTTTAAAAAGTTAAATTTGCTTGTTAGAACAATCTCACCGTTGGGATTATTGTATTTCAATCCCATCTAAGAGCTATTATCAATTTAGTTTTTCTTTCAATCTCGGACCTACTTCTACTTGACAATTTTTTGAAGTATGAAAATCAAATTTTTATTTTTTGACATTTTTTTCCTAGACTCCCAACTCAATTTTTCAACACAATAAATTTTAAATTCAAACTCCACAGTGTAATTTTTTTCCACAAATAGAGATCAAAGTCATCTAAACTTGCAGTCTAGTGTTCAAAAAAAGCTTGTTTTTTCAACTTTGAATGCTCATATCTCTCAATCTGTATGGTCAAACTTCATGAAATTTTACCATATGATCTAAAACAAATAAAGTTTAAGATCCTACAGTTCACTTCCAAAAGAAGTTCTTTTTTTGTTTTTTTGGACTAACGCAGTAGAAATGGCAGTTTTGAGTGGTTTTTGACAGAAATGGCCTTGGGACTTTAGGGGTTAAACATTAATAAGTAGATTATGCATCTAACATATAAGGTTCATTCAAAGTGATTTTTTGAAGGTTCTATTTGAAGTTGTGAATTTCATTGATCAACATAAAAAATGATAAACTTGTGAATGGTTTGTTGAGTTGGAATTTACTAAATTGACTACTTCTATTAGGCTTTGTTACCAATTAGGTCATTTTTAGTACATGTATCCATTGCTTTCTATATAATTTGCATATTAATTTCAACACTTTCATTTTATATTGAAGTGTAGAAAATTTGTGACAATTATATCCTTGTAAGTATTTGTTTTGAATTTTTGAAGTAGGTGTAATGTTTGTATTCTTGTGTAATTTGTTATCATGGTCTTAAATGTTTTTCTTGGCAAATTTATAGGTTGCCAACTTACCATGGGGGATCCACTTTTTACTCCAGCATTGGTAGGAGCAGTTGTGAGTTCTTTGCTGACAGAGGTCATTGATGCTGCCAAAGGGGCAATTAGAATCAAACAGAGCTGCAAAGCTCTCAAGGTGAAGGTGGACAAAATTATACCTCTATTAGAGGTTGTTGAGGAAAAGTCAACCATCTTGGAGCCAGCTCATTTGAATTGGTTGTTGGAATTCAATACAATACTAATCAATGCTCAAGGTGTTTTCGAAAAATGTCTCCTCGAGTCAAGAGCTAGCACATTCATCAGATTGATGAAAGTGTGGCAGTGGCGCAAATTACCATCTCACTTAAAACAAATTAATGATCAAATTGATGAGGCAAGGTTGAATGCAATTCTAGCCACACTTGGTGGGACTATCCAATCTTCAAATCTGGTTGGGAGGCAATCAAAACCAATAGTTGATTTTGTTACACAATCAATTCCTCCATTGATTGTCGGGGTGGAGAAACCGTTCAACAAACTAAAGACATCCATTTTGGCAAACTATATAAGAATTGAGCCTACTTTGCTTGGTTTGCAAGGAAGAGGTGGAGCTGGAAAAACTTTGCTTGCTGGGCAACTAAACAATGATGAAGACATCAAAGCCTTATATGGATCACAAGGTATCTTGTGGATTACGGTTGGCTTGGATGCTCAAATTCCAAACTTATACAAAACTATGGGGAAGTTCTTGAATGATGGTGTATTCGAAGATGAGTACGCTCATCGCAACCAAGACGACCAACGCACATACTTGTGGAATGCATTTGCAAAGAAGAAGGTGTTCTTAATTTTAGATGATGTGTGGGAAAACCAATGTGATCATCGAGAAATGATGTATTGGTTGAATATTGCCTCAGCGCCTGGATCCACCACTTTGATAACAACCCGAAGTGCGACCGTCCTCTCGAAAGTTCATGCTGAAGTGGAAGTGGTGTTATTGCTCTCCGATGACAATAGTTGGACATTATTTTGTTCTCATGCATTTAAAAGTGGCCTCCTACCACAAAATATATCAGAAGACATCGCAAGAGAGGTTTGTAAGGAATGCAAAGGTCTTCCTTTAGCCTTGAAAGTGATTGGAAGTGCCATGCTAGACAAGCATGAAATGGATGGGTGGCGTTGTGCCTTATCCGAATTGAAGCAAGCGAAGCCCATATTGGATTCCAATGTGGATGATGAGTTGTATCATCGTTTACAATTGAGTTACAATAATTTGAAGCACGATATGACAAAGACTTGTTTTTTGTATTGTGCTGCATTCCCAGAAGACTACAAGATTTCAATTGGAGATTTATGCAAGATATGGATTACGGAGGGATTATTTGGAGTACTTCATGGACAGAATCCAGAAGATGTAGCCATGGCACATCTTGAAATTCTCGTGAAGCGATCCATGATTGATTGGGATCGTGAACGTGGATACTTTACTGTCCATGACATTATGCGAGATCTTGCCATGTACATCATTGACACAGCCAAATCAGATGATTGTGCATACAAATGTTGGTTTCAATCAGGGAAAGTATTGACATCACCTTTTGCAAACAAGTCACTAGAGAAGATACAACGGATGTCATTTATGCAAAGCAGTATTCTCCAATGGCCAAACCAACTTGATGCTCCTCATCTTCAAGTATGTGTGCTACGGTCAATGTCTACTCGTGAGAATGGATTGTATATTCCAGAAAAATTCTTCTCGAATTTACGATCCTTGAAATATCTGGAACTTTCACACAATCACTTTGATGAAAAACTTCCTAAGATATATGGATTGCGGTCTCTTTTGGTTTTGAATCTACGAAAGTGTGGATCTTTGAGTGAGCTTCCAGAGAAGATCGGTCACTTGAAATCTCTCATTGAGTTGGATCTTTGGGGATGTTCATTCTTGGAAGTGCTTCCTCAAAGCATTGGAGGCTTGAAATGTCTTACAAAGTTGAATCTTATGGATTGTGAATCCTTGAGTGAGCTTCCAGAGAACATCGGTGACTTGAAATCTCTCATTGAGTTGTCTCTGTGGGGATGTACATCCTTGAAAGTGCTTCCTCAAAGCATTGGAGGCTTGAAATGTCTTACAAAGTTGTATATTATGGATTGTAAGTCCTTGAGTGAGCTTCCAGAGAACATCGGTGATTTGAAATCTCTCATTGAGTTTGATCTTGGGGGATGTACATCATTGAAAGTGCTTCCTCAAAGCATTGGAGGCTTGAAATGTCTTACAAAGTTGTATATTATGGATTGTAAGTCCTTGAGTGAGCTTCCAGAGAACATCGGTGATTTGAAATCTCTCATTGCGTTTGATCTTGGGGGATGTACATCATTGAAAGTGCTTCCTCAAAGCATTGGAGGCTTGAAATCTCTCATTCAGTTGTCTCTGTGGGGATGTACATCCTTGAAAGTGCTTTCTCAAAGCATTGGAGGCTTGAAATGTCTTACAAAGTTGGATCTTACAAGATGTACATCCTTGAGTGAGCTTCCAGAGAACATCGGTGGCTTGAAATCTCTCATTAAGTTGTCTCTTGCGGGATGTACATCCTTAAAAGTGCCTCCTTAAAGCATTGGAGGCTTGAAATGTCTTACAAAGTTGTATATTATGGATTGTAAGTCCTTGAGTGAGCTTCCAGAGAACATCGGTGACTTGAAATCTCTCATTGAGTTGTCTCTGTGGGGATGTACATCCTTGAAAGTGCTTCCTCAAAGCATTGGAGGCTTGAAATGTCTTACAAAGTTGGATCTTACAGAATGTACATCCTTGAGTGAGCTTCCAGAGAACATCGGTGACTTGAAATCTCTCATTGAGTTGTCTCTGTGGGGATGTACATCCTTGAAAGTGCTTCCTCAAAGCATTGGAGGCTTGAAATGTCTTACAAAGTTGTATATTATGGATTGTAAGTCCTTGAGTGAGCTTCCAGAGAACATCGGTGATTTGAAATCTCTCATTGAGTTTGATCTTGGGGGATGTACATCATTGAAAGTGCTTCCTCAAAGCATTAGAGGCTTGAAATGTCTTACAAAGTTGTATATTATGGATTGTAAGTCCTTGAGTGAGCTTCCAGAGAACATCGGTGATTTGAAATCTCTCATTGAGTTTGATCTTGGGGGATGTACAACATTGAAAGTGCTTCCTCAAAGCATTGGAGCCTTGAAATGTCTTACAAAGTTGGATCTTACAGAATGTACATCCTTGAGTGAGCTTCCAAAGAGCATGGATGAGTTGAAATCTGTCATTGAAGTGTCTCTTGGGGGATGTACATCCTTGAAAGTGCCTCCTCAAAGCATTGGAGGCTTGAAATGCCTTGCCAAATTGGATCTTGGAGATTGTGAATCCTCAAGTGCGCTTCTACGGAGCATCGACAACTTGGAATCCATCATTACAGTGTAGCTTCGAGGATGTTCATTTTTAAAAGTACTTCCTCAAAGCATTGGAGGCTTGAAATGTCTTATAGAGTTGGATCTTGAAGATTGTGAATCCTTGAGTGATCTTCCAGAGAGCATCGGTGGCTTGAAATCTCTCATTGAGTTGTCTCTTTGGGGATGTACATCTTTGAAAGTGCTTCTTCAAAGCATTGGAGGTTTGAAATGTCTTACACAGTTGGATCTTACAAATTGTGAATCCTTAACTTGGCTTCCAAAGAGCATTGGTGACTTGGAATCTCTCATTGAGTTGTCTCTATTAGGATGTACATCCTTGAAAGTGCTTCCTCAAAGCATTGGAGTCTTGAAATGTCTTACTGAGTTGAATCTTAGAAAATATACATCCTTGGGTGAGCTTTCAAAGAGCATTGGTGACTTGAAATCTCTCATTAGGTTGCGTCTTTGGGGATGTACATCCTTGAAAGTGCTTCCTCAAAGCATTGGAGGCTTGAAATGTCTTACAAAGTTGAATCTTGAAGATTGTGAATCCTTGAGTGGGCTTCCACAAAGTATCGACGACTTGGAATCCATCATTGAGTGCAATCTTGGAGGATGTACATCCTTAAAAGTGCTTCCTCAAAGCATTGGAGGCTTAAAATTCCTCAAGAGGTTGTATATTAGAGATTGTGAATCTCTGAGTGACCTTCTACAGAGCATCGGCTGTTAGAATCTCTCATTATATTGGATCTTCAAGGATGTTCATCCTTGAAATTACTTCTTCAAAGCATTGGAGGTTTGAAATGCCTTATGGAGTTATGTATTATAGAATGTACATCCTTGAGTGAGCTTCCAGAAAGCATCCGCGAGTTGAAATGTCTCTTTTGATTGGATCTTCAAGGATGTTCATCCTTGAAAGTGCTTGCTCAAAGCATTGGAGACTTGAAATGTCTCAAGAAGTTGTATCTTGGAGATTGTGAATCCTTGAGTGGGTTTCCAAAGAGCATCAGCTAGTTGAAATCTCTCATCATATTGAATCTTTGAGGATGTTCATCCTGAAAAGCGCTTCTATACAAACATTGAAGACTTTAGATATCTTACAAAGTTGTGTCTTGAGGAATGTGAATCCTCAAGTGAGTTTTGTAGAGCATGGTCAAGTGGACCTATCTAATTGTATTGGATCTTTAAAGATGTGAATTTTTGAAAATTGTTCTTCATAGCATTGTAGGCCTAGAATGTCTAAGAAGATAGGATTTGGGAACATGTGAAATTGTGAATCTTTTAGGTAGCTTTTGAAGAGCATTACACTAGAAAAAATCCATATTTTTCTTGATGCATTTTTGTAACATCTATTTGTTTTTATGTTACATTTGGTGTTACAACTAATATCTTCATGTTATGTCTAAGGTCAGTGTTGACATAAAAAGAGGTGGACGTCACATAAAATGCATCATTAAAAACTTAGGGGGCTTCTAGTGTAATGGGTTAGTTTTATCTCGACAAATTGAAGCTTTCAAAGTTCTACCAATAATTAGTAGAAGATTGAAATCTTTGAGAATTTTCAGGGCTCCATATGTGAGAGTCTTTGAATTAGCTTTCTAAGGGAAATGACAACTTGAACCATCTCATATGGTTGGATTATGAAAATTACATATTCCTAAAAGAAATTCTAAAATGGATGAAGGCTTGGAAATCTTATATCTATTGATGTATGATAGTATAAACCTTTGAATGAGTTCCAAAAATGTCCTTATTAGTTGAAGAGTCTTCAAGGAAGTTATTGGTATAAACTAAGGCTTCTTTTGTGGGACTAATGGGTGCATTTTATGTTTTGGATCTATATATAAGTTAGACTAGACCTAGATATATGATAGGGTAGATGAATAGGTAATATCGTTTTTAGGACAAAATGAATAGGGTAGGATGACATTAATGTTGAGTTGAAGATTTTTATTATCTATAGTTCGATGCTTTAGTATCATATGAATGAAGGCATTCAATGAATTACGTATCGATATATTGCTTCAATGAGGACATGGTATATAATGAGCACCAAGAATTGGAGCTCAACAAACCCTTGGTTATGGATGAAGCTTTACATTGTCTAGATGATAAGTAATGATCTTTGTCCAATGTTGTTTGTATCATTTTTGCTAATGTTTGTTGTTTTCTCTAAACTTTATCTCATTATTGACTTCATTGTGTATGGTATAGAGTGCACTTGAGCTTATGCAAGCCAAAACCAACATCTTTTGGTTGCTTTTTCTTATTTCTTTTCTCAAACTTGGGTGGATGTTCTACTAAGTTGGCTCACATACTAATGGTGCCATAGGAATCATAGCATGTTGTGTTAGGTTTAGAATTACTAAGCAACAACTCTCTAGCCTCATATATAGCAATAGGATTAGTATTCCATGATTTTCAAATCTTCATTCTCCTTGTATTGTACACCACTATTGAACTCTTCACTAGAATAAAACGGTCCTTTTATGATTGCAATATATAATTGCACTAAATCCCCAAATATGACTAACACAAGAATCACTATAGACAACTAGTGATATGACTAGGTTTTATAATTACTAACTAGTCGCTTTAGACATCAATTATATTCATAAATATGGTGAATGGAGTGCATAATAGGCCATATTTTGCCAACATGGCATATGCGTTGACTGAAATTGAAGGCTTGACTTTCTTTTGACTTGCTCGGACAAACATGGTTGCTAGTATATGAACATGGAGCATGGAGGAACAAGCAATGAGTTTTAGAAAAACTTGTGAAAATTTTATAACTTTTCACCATATGATGCCTATGTCCATGGTTATAAATGAGTCTAAAGGGGATCAATGGGGAGGAATGGATTTGAATGAATTTTTGTAGTTGACTTTATTGGATGAAATACATTTTTTTGTTCATTGCAATGGATGATGGATGACTATTGGATGGGACTTAAAACTCAATTGTTTAAGATACGGGTTGATGTCCAAGTACCTTAGATTAAAGGTAGATACACTTTTGAAAAAAAGAATTTAGATTTATATAGCATTATAAAACCATTTCAAAGAAGGTATTGTTTTGAATTAAAATTTATAATTTCTTTCAAGCATTACTATGGGCTAAAGGTGACTAAATTAATTTCTATTCTAGAATCAACATTTATGAGTTTTAACTATGTATTACCATTTTAGAGAACCAATATATTCCTAGTTGAGAGAAGTAGATGCAATCCACAAAATTATAATTAGCTATGAGCTAAAATCTTGAATTTTTCACATTATATATGGAACCTCAATTGATTGTGTTGACCTCCAAAGTTGCAAAGTTCCTAGAGAGGACTCTTGGGATTTTGAATAGGCTTGTGTGACCTCATTTTTTAATAGGATTTTTTGAACCTTTTATTTGAATATAGGAAATGAAAATATTACAAAGGTTGAAATTTTTGAATTTTGAATTTTTTTCCTCAAAGATTATACTTTAGTCTATGTGTGAAGCTTTGATTCATTTGATTTAGACTAGTGTTGAGAAAGGTATCGACAATCTTATTTTGGGAGCAATTAAATCATCTTCTTGAAAATTGAACTAATAGAATTTATTTTGGAATGCAATATTTTTTTAAATTAAAAAAAATATTAGATAGGATTAAGCTTTTCTTCCTAGAACAATTACAACATTGGGATTATTGTGTTTCAATTCCATCTTCAAGCTCTTAACCCTTTAGTGACCGTGGTTGATTTGGGGGGCGGACGTAGTTTTTCAAGAAAATGAATTTTGTGGCCATTCTAAAGATGTAGTATTAGATCAGACCGTACAAGGTGTTTCCATAAGGGAGATTCTTCAACCTAACAAAAAATCAAACTCATCCAAGAGTACAAATTGCTATAAATAAGGTAGGAGGTCCATAAATCAACCTTTTCAAGGCTAAAATTGAATTTTGGGGAGTGAAACATCTTTAAATATTTTTTAGTAAATTTTCCTCAAAAGACAAGTAGAATAGGCATCTAACCCAAGTCGTTTCATATTTTTTCAAGCTTTGTGAAATTAGTTACAAATTTTTGAAGTTCACAAAAAATGGTCATCTATGGTCATCAAAACAAATATCCTTCTAAAATGTGCAGATTTGGTACATTGAAGAAAGTGAAATGTACCTCTAAATCATGTTTGCTTCTAGAGCCTTGTTGGAGTTTGAGTTGCTTTCCTTAATTCTCAAAAATCAATGACTTGAATGACCCTTTCGAATTTGCGCTACATAAATACCAATGCATAAGTTTACTTTGGGCATTCATGAGATTACAAAGCAACAATTATGCCTTGTCAAGACATCAAGTTACAAAAAAATCTCACAATTTGGTTGATATTTTTTTGTATTTTTGTTGAATACTTCCCATTTGAAGGTCCAGGCCATTTGAGTTTGCAACCTCATAGCTAATTCATCAATGCTCCAATTCTCTTGAAATTGGTTTTGTTTGAAGCGCACAAAGACATT
Organism: Rhytidiadelphus loreus; assembly: GCA_947034895.1. Lineage (NCBI taxonomy): Eukaryota > Viridiplantae > Streptophyta > Bryopsida > Hypnales > Hylocomiaceae > Rhytidiadelphus > Rhytidiadelphus loreus. The sequence goes on from OX344761.1 coordinate 20,443,080, forward strand.
CTAATAGCGTTACTCTTTGAGATTTTTGTGATCAAATGTATTTTGAACAATATTAGACCAAGAGTCCAAAAATCAAACAAAAAGTGGTCGACCGGTCACTAAAGGGTTAATATTTAGTTAGTTTTTCTTTCAATCTCAAACCTTCTTCTACTTAACAATTTTCAATGAATGAAAATTAAGTGATTTTTCTTGGAGTTTTTTCCTGGGCTCTCAACTCAATTCTCCAACATAAAAATTAGAAATTTCAAACCACTAATGCAAAAAAATTAATGTTATGAAGATTCAAAGGCAAAAAATCCGTTGAACAAGGTAACAAAAAACTTGCTTTCTTTACTCTAAATGCAAATATCCTTCAATCTACATGGTCAAAGTTTCTAAAATTTCTTCTACACATTTTTATAATAGTCTTGTCAAAATCATGTGGACAAATGTGAACTTTCTTTTTAAACTATTTTCCTCTTGAGGGTTGGTATTATATGAGCATAGGAGAGTGAACCCATGAGCCTAGAATACTACACACCTATGTTATAGGTGTATATACTATAGAATTCGTCTATGATTATAAGGTGTATATGTTATAAATATCCATGTTATAGGTGTTCATGATATATACACCATCTATAATGTGTGGTATCTATATTATAGATACCTATATGTAGGCTCAATGTTTATAAGCTCGCATTCCTAGACTCACATACTAGCACCGTTGTTTTCTTCTTTGTGATAGACATGATAGTTTTGCACTTGGATGTCTTCTTGGGAAGCATTTCTATTGCAAACTCATGTCTCTTTTTTGCACTAGGATGCTCAAATCAAAGGTTGTGCTTCCATCACAAGTAATGATTGAAGTAATGATTGATTCTAACTTCCATCTGGGTTATAATAGACTAAAGTGTCAATCTTTGCCCCCATATTCCAATCTCCACTCACAATCCACCGCGGGAGGATTGTGACTGAAATCCCTGCCATCGCGTAATGCGTGCTTGGGCTGAATGTAGAGCGTATGTACACATTCAAAATGCCCACATCCCCTCCGTTGAAGCCTGCATCAGGAAAATGAAAACGTTTGCAAGAGTATTGCAATAGTGCAGCAGTAATTGCTTTTGTTTGCAGTGCAGTACAAAAGTAGGATTGTTTCAAACAGATTTCAATATTGATACACTATCTTTTGTTGCAATATTGATTTTGGAAAGGTCTTGCAAAAATATTGAAGTTGTATTGAATATAGCAATTTATGTTAGGTAACATGTTGCAATAATAAAACTAGGTTTAATTTTTTCAATATTGTTTCATTTTTGACTTATTATTGTTTTCTTTATTTCTTTTTAGTTTTGAATTGCAATTGAGACAATGTACTAGTATTATTGTTTCAACATTGCAACAATTTTTGAATGATTCAAGCCTGTTGCAGTACTATTGGTATTTCTTTTGGTGTTAGACATTGTTATATTGTTGTAGAGTTGTCTTAGTATAAAAATTGGCTTGCAAGCAATGCACTTTCATTATTAATATTTTGATTTGAATCCACCTAGAAATTGTACTATTATGGTTTAGGTTTCAAAATTATTATTGTATTGTTATTGAATTGTTTTAGAACTGCAATTATATTGTTTCAAAGCCAAATAGACCAAATTCATAATTTTCCATGTACCTCATTGTAGTATAGTTTTTTCATAATTCAATTCTTCAACCCCCAGGAATTCTTCTCTCATGGAAGACTCAAAAGGTGTCAAGTTGTGGCTTAAGCTATACATAATTAAAGCAAATTGATAAGAAGATGACTCGCCACCTGCAAGCCAATACTATAAATTGATTGCACCACTTGTGCAAACTACTTGACAATTTGCTACACTACTCACCACTTATGAGCTAGCAAATTGACACAAATTACAATACACCAACAAGACACACAAATTGTTTTTTTTATAAATATTTTTATTGATAATGTCTATATACAAGTTGACTCAAGAAAACTATGACTCTCATTGCAATGGATACATAAAAAAGAGAAAAGAGAAAATCAACTAGACTTAAAGTCAAGTGGGACAGTGGGAGTAATAGAAAGACATGTCTATTCATTTAAGTTTCTTCCTATCTACTTGCCCTACTTCAAATCTTTTCATTTAGCCTATTTGATATCTAATCTTGTAAATTGTCCTTTTATATCGATTATCAACGGATTTATCATGGTCCAATGGAAACACAATCTATTAGCTCTTCCTATTTTCACTAGAAAAAGCGAATAGACAATTGGAAAATTCACGTGACTACATGGCCATCTTCTTTAGCAATTGATGTTCTCGTCAATTATCTTTCAATTTTTTTTTCTTTCAATTTTAATATTATTTTTATCATTAATGTATTTTTTTTTATTGAAAATATAATAGGCATACTACAAATAAACCTCATTTTTTTTACTTTGGAAGTTTTCAAAAGTATATATATATATGCTTTTTATGTTTAGTTTTTTTTAAAACTTCAATGTCATTGGTCGTTCATATTGTATATTTATTTAAATTCTATAATATTATATATATTTTAATCCACCGGGGTCCCAAGTTCTTTTCAATATATAATATTCAATGAATTAAATGATTGCTCTTTTTGTATTGTAGATTTGAAAAAAATGCATGGAATCATCACAAGTTTTCATATTTATAAATCCTCTTAGTACATTAAAATTTGTACTTTGATTTGAAATTGATCCATTAAGAGAACTTGTCACTAAGTCAATTCGTGAGTCAATGCAATTTTTACACTTGATTTTATGCATTCAAATATAAGTTATTTGAGGTACAATAATCTCTAAACTTAATGCCATCTACCTTTGGAAAATTCTTACAAGTAATTTTCAATCTCAATATGATTTTAACTATGTTGAAAAGGTGAAAGATTGATGTCATATTGCCACCATAATTGAACATTTTTTCCCTTTTCATTATTTCGCTTTTTCTACTATCAAACACATTTTCCTTTGTCAAATTTTCCACTTTGGCTATAGAATTAATACAAATTTTTGTTTGTGGTGCTCTAGCAATTGAGGCAAAGTCAACATCACCTTGGGAATGATATTTGCCAATTTGTTTGGAAGATATCTTCATATCCAAGTCTATATTTAATTGTTGATTGAAAGTCTCATTGAAAGTCTCATTGTCTTCCTTTGACACCATTGTATTAATGATGAGGGTTCTGTATTCTTGGCTGAGGCAAATGTTTTTATTAGATATTTCCTTGATCATATTTGATTTTTGATTTTCATAAGAGAATTTGATTTTTTTACATTCAGAAATTTGACATTTCAAAGATGAAATAAAAAGTTCCATATTTCCATTTTTTGTCATGGCTTTAGACAATTTATTTGTGACTAGTTCATTTTTTTGAATCAATTCCTTTATAAGTATTTTATCTAAAACATTTTGATTCTTCAAAAATAAAACTTTGCAAATGGCATCATTATGCTTCATTTTTAAAGTTTCTATTTCACTAATAAAAGCATCCTTTTCTTTTTTTAGATTCAAATTCAATTCCTCTTGCTTATTCAATTCCTCTTCTTTGATATTCAATAAATCATTCAAGTCTTCATTTTTTTCAACCATATCATTATAAAATATAGACATATTGGATAATTTATTTTGCATTAATTCAATTTTTGCTTCATAATCCTCTTGCATGTTCTTTGAATGAGCTTTGAAGTCATCTTGCAATTTATTCACCTTTTTTGCATTTTCTTTTTCTTTTTCAATACTTTGATCTTTCAACAATTTCAACATATCTTTTAAACTTTGAACTTCTTTGCATGATTCTTCAAGCTTGTTTCTTACATTTTGAACGGTTATAATGTCACTAGTTTGATGATCATTAAGGATATCTCTATGTTCATTCTTTAACTCTTCAAGCTCTTTTTGCATTAAATTTTTCTCTTCATTACAACTTTTAAATGCCTTCACATAAAATTCTAAACCTCTATACAATCCTTGAAGTTCTATTTCCTTTCCTTCAACTTCAACTCTTAAATTATTATAAGTTTCTTGAAGAACATTATAACGATTGACATAATTTTGACATCTTGCACATTGTATGTGATTACAATGCTTGTCATTGTAAGACTCAAAATACTCCATGTAATATATTTGTCAAATATTATTTCAAATTCAAATTACATCCAAACTCTAATTTTTGTTTCATCTTGTATTGTGCTAAAGCCTTTTGACAACCGGAGCCTTCCCCGGCAACGGCACCAAAATGTAGTAAGGAAAAGCTACCAAGGCAGTAAAACCATAGTAACTCTCCTAGTGGGGGATCTTTTAAAGGAAAGGTCAAATAGGACTATTGTTAAAGCAACAAAGGTCACATGAAGGTCAAAAAGACTTATAATGGATAATTGAAATCGTATATGGTATAATTTTATTAATGGTATAAAAGAAAATTATATATTTGCTACCTAACAATGTAATACAATCAAACTTTTGAATTCACTATCTAATTCACATCTTCCAACCCTACACATTTGATACTTATAATTCTTTAAAAATAACCTCTATCTTCAATTTAACAATCAATTGCTACAAACTTCAAGATCAATTGTCTAATAGTGCACTCTATCTAAGTGACTCATAGTACAATGATCTCTCACATATCACAACTAAATGCACACCTACCCAGTGGTGCAATAATAAACGAAATATAAATAGACAATTTTTTTTAATCTATTTTAATAATTGACATTTACATTGGAATATATATATATATAATTTGAAGTTCAAATTATGTGCTCTATGTGAATCAAGGAAGAAGACTATATATCTTCCTAGGACTATTAGTCACATCCCTTAGAATCTCTAAAATGGACTACCAATACTTTCAATCTAAGCTTCTTTCTATCCTTATAAGAGGTATTTCTAAATTTATTTGTCATACACTTCTTTATTTACATTCAATGTGCTATTTCACTTATATTATTTTCCTATTTACACTTAATCCCTAAAGGACCATTGTCCCCTTGGGGGACAAAATGGATTTCGGGCAAGTTCCTATGATCTCAATTTTTAGTGAATTTTTTTGAAACTTTCTCATAAGATAAGAAAACTGATGACCTTTGTGGGAATATAAATTTTATTTCAATTGGTGCCCAAGAGCAAAAGTTATGGCATCTTAAACATAATTTTCACGTCACCGGGGAAAAAAATAAATCTACAAAAATTTGAAATTAATTTTTTAATTTTTTTCTTCTTAAAGATCATATTTTTGTCTACATTTGAAGCATTGATTCATTCCATTTGGATTAGTAATGTGAAAGTTATAAACAATCCTGTTTTTCGGGCAATTTGAGCATCTTCTTGAAAAAATAACTTATAGGATTCAATTCTAAATGTAATTTTTACAATTTTTCAACAAAAACTGTTTGACAAGGTTAAGTTTTCTATTTAGAACAATCTCACCATTGAGATTATTGTGTTTCAATCCCATTTTAGATCTATTAACGATTTAGTTTTTCTTTCAATCTTGGACCTACTTTTATTGAACAATTTTTTTAAGATTGAAAATCAATCGGGTTTTTTTTTTTGTTTGTTTGTTTTTCTAGACTTTCAACTCAATTCTTCAACACAAAATTTTTTTAATTCAAGGTCCATGGTGTAAATTTTTTCCACAAATGGCGTTCAAAGTCATCTGAAATTGCAGGCTAGTGTTCAAAAAAACTTTCTTTTTTCAACTTTGAATGCTATATCTTCCAATCTGTATGGTCAAACTCCATGAAATTTTTACCACATGATACTAGACTAGTAAAGTACAAGATCCTATGGTTAGATTCAAAAAAAAGTTTTTTGTTTTGTTTTTCTGGATGAATGCAGCAAAAATGGTAGTTTTGAGTAGTTTTGGACAAGAGAACGACCTAGGTCCTTTACGGGTTAAAAAGAGGAACTAAGTCCAAAACAATTTTTTTTCTACTACATAGTTTTTTGACTATGTTTTCACCAAAAACTCTTCAACATTGCCATTTCATGTACAAGTTCCACATTTTAGATTAAAAAAAACTATTTTTGGACACATGTAATTGTAGGATCTTGTAGTAAGCTGGTTTCTAAAGATGTGGAAAAAGATTCAGAAATTTCCACTGTGTGGATTGCAACATATTTACATTTAAATTGACAAAAATCCTTTCTTTTTGTCAGTACACAAAAAATAGGATAGTTGGACTTTACAAGGACTCATTTTCTTATGAAAAAGTGTCCTTGTCGGTGGTGCTTCTTTGAATTCAATCTTGAAGGCAAGTTGGCTACATGCTTGAAAATTTTCATATCATTTGGAATTGTACAACATATTGGAAAAATAATGTAAGTAGAAAGAAATAGAGAATGATTCAAAATAAAAATTTGTGAAGAATTTAGTTATGGAATTCAACAATGTCAATTTCAACAATTGCAATCATGTTGTAATATATAATCTATATCCTATGATTTTATTTTTTTGAAACATATTGAAAATTGAGTTAAATAAAAGACTTCCAAGTTTATCTTACAGTAGAGAATCCATAATTGCCCACTAACTAAAATTACTCATAATTTTCATCTCATTGATCAAAATGGAATGATTAAAAGGTTTTCACATATATATAAAATTCAAATTTTTGTCTTCGAAAAGTGATTTTATTAGCTCAAATGCCCACCTAGGGAAAAAAACTACAATATCGTACAAAAATAACTTTTTAACCATATAATCAAAAATTATGAAAGTTCTTGGGACTTATAGCTAATTAGCTATACCTTGTCTCCTTGTTCTATGAAAATTTCAAACAACAACAAAAAAATTTCATTCACATTAAAATGCCCAAAATTTCTATGTATGTTGTGATCTTGCAAGTAAGATGCCCAAAATTTCTACGTATACTAAAATTTAAATATTATGATCTTGCAATTAAGGAGTTTTTTCTAATAAAATTTTAGAACATACTTTAGCAATTGAAGGAAGAGATTTCTTGGTCAATAGAAATAATGACAAAGAATTTAGCATCGCACATGGAAAGAATGTTTTGGGATACTTTAAATATTACAATAAATACACATTGTCATGCCTTTTGTCAAAATTTCATCTATGTCTTGCAAGTACAAACTTTGTAATCCATATTTTAGTGTTTCATCCACCTAGCCCTATAATGGTGTGTTATAAGCACCTTCCATGGTTATAGGATATTTATATTTTAGGTGTTTGTGTAATAGGCACCTATATTAAAGGTGTTTATCTCGTAGGTACCTATGTTATAAAGCACCTTCCATAGTTATAGGATGTTTATATTATAGGTGCTTAATTATACAATTGGTGCCTAATTATATTATAGGTGTCTATGTTATAATAAAATTTACTCTATATCTTTACCAAAAAATTCACCCTCCCAATTCTTTGTCATATATATACTGAAAACTACATATATAACACACAAAGCATATTGACCTTGAAATAGATCCCTTTAGTTATTTATGTAAAGATTGTCTATTCCAAAGGAATAAAAAAGTAAAAGAGTCTAGATAGAAGTGTTGTTCCTACCACTTCTACTAGACTGGTACTAATAGTTCTTTTGGTTGTGCCAAAGAAAAAGAAAAAGAACTACATAAATAATGAATACTATATACATAATTAATGCAAATAATATATTGACCATGAAAAAAAATTCTTTAGTTATTTATATAGATATTGTCTATTCAAATAGAATTATTCCCTAAATGCCCATTGTCCCCTCATGGGACAATTTTGAAATTCGAGTAGGTTCCTATGAACTGAAATTTTACCTGAATTCTTTTAAACTTTTTGTGTATGTGTAGTTTTGAGAGAACTTCTTGGATATATAATTTTTTTATTTCAATCCAATGTCGGGTGAAGCATAACTCTTGTTTTCATGACTACTTTCTATAACAAGCATGATTCCTCATTTTTCTTGCCTAATTTTAGTGATTGGAACCATTGAAATGAGAGATGACTTGTGTAACTTTCATACGAAAAAAAATCAATGATATTGCAATTTTTTTGAGAAAATGCCACGGTTGACTAGACTAATAAAAGATGTTTGGATATGTGCTACTTTGTTCATGTACTCCATCAACTCTGATTTTTTTTCCATAGGTACATATTGTGATGCTTTTGATGTGTAATTATTTTAATATCACTTTGACATGTGCAAAAAAAGATATAAGGATGTTTTGGACAATTTTCAAATACAAAATTCACGTGTTGCAAGAGATTTGGGTAATTGTGACTAATGTGACTAATGCCTAAAGGGGCATTAGTCAGATTAATCACAACTAACCAAAATGTCCACAACTTTTGACTATGAGGGGCAAATCCTTAGAGAATTTGCATGTACGTTGCATGCCATATAAGACACCTCTATGTTGATTTGTGGGACCATTGGACACTTTTAGATTTCTTCTCCATTTTTTTTATTGTTTTATTTCCTAATTCAAAAATAAATAAGAATTGGTTTTTGCATGGCCAATTTCATATGCTAAGATGTTTGCTAAGGATTCATTGTGAGTGTCAAAGATATCTTGGACATTTTTCAAATACAAAATTCACATGTTGTAGGAGATTTGGGTAATTGTGACTAATGTGACTAATGCCTAAAGGGGCATTAGTCACATTAATCACAACTAAACGCCTACAATTTTAGACTATGAGGGAGGGGCATCATTGGAAAATTTGTATGGTGTTACCATCCCTATTGCCCTTCTTGCAATTTGCACGAGGGCAATAGGCAATGTAGGATTCTGGAGACTTTGACATTATAATTATAAGAATTTTTTCTTTGCTACAACTACTATTGCCATTGCATTCAATGTTCATAGCCGCCTTGCAATGCTACTAAAGTAGGAGGTTCTAAAAGCACTCACACTCTAAAATGACCCAACTCCTAAAATGTACACTATTTGTATATGTTGATTTTTCATAGACTTCAACAATGTACGGACAATGTACATTTTAGGAGGTGAGCCATTTTAGAGCCATCTGCCATTTCAACTTCAAATTTTGATAACTAATTCCACAAAGCTCCTAAAAATATGAATGAACTTGGGTTAGATGTCAATTTCACTTGTCTTTCACGGAGAATTGACTGAAATATATCAAGATGTTTCACCTCCCTTAGACTTAGTTCCAGACCTTAGATTGTCCATTTATGGACCTCCTACCTTTATGCTTGGAAAAGTACGGTTCCCCATCATTTGCAACATGTGGCCTCGAAAGGTGTTTGCCAACTGTTGATGTGACCTTCCTGAGTTCCACAGCACTTAGCATCACATGACAGGGCCAGCAATTGAAGGTGGCAGCTTGGAAATCATCCTTGTTGATTGCTCTATACCATTTCTCAATATAGTGCACTTGTTTCGGAGCTGTGCAATGTGTATGAGAGTGGAGGAGCTCCATTCTCTGAAATTTGTTTGTACTTCTAGCTAGGATTTGGTTCACCCACAATTTGATGTTTAACCCTTAAGCGCTCCAACGTCCATATTCTGGACGATGAACAGAGGGCTTCGAGGCGCTGTTTTGAGCAACTAACTTTTCATTCATCGAATGTAACACTTGAATCTTAAAAAGACAACCTTCCTTAATGATCAATTTCATGAAATTGTGGTAAATGATATTTTTGTAGAAAGATATAAGCAAAAATGCATCAAAATTAGAAAAAGGATTGAGGCGTTAAGGGGTTAAATGAATGGTTTCCGAGGCTAAACTGGTTTTTGGGTGTTTGAGAGGGTTTGCGTGGTGGAGTATTGAAGAAGACGTTGTATTTTGACATTGTATTTTGACGTTGTATTTTTGACGTTCAATGATTTGGACTTGGTTCGTTATGGGAGTGGATTCAGAGTGTTTACGGTTGGGTTTTTAGGTTGAGGAGGTGGTTGCTCGTCTGCAGAATCTTCAAAGTACTATTTCTAGGATTCACTTGAGTCATATTAATGCAAAGCTTACGCAACTTCCTAGAGCTAATGCCACTTGCAAGTAACCCTTCTGAGTTTCTATTTTGATAATTTTCTGCGTTCTTCATTTCTCCAATGGAAAGAAGAGAAATGTGGATGTACTAGGGAAATCAGTTTATGTTTGGGAGTGATTGTGATTCATGATGATGGGGGTATACTTGAATATTACAAATTTGGCACTTAAAAATATTAGGACTTGGTAGATGTCTAGAGCTATGGATAGATCTTTGGTTATGAAAGCCATGTACATTCAGATCAATTATTTTCACTATGTATGAATTTTCTGTATTTGTTGCAGAATTCATGCTCCCTTCACTCTTTCAGCCTAATTGATACTTGACTTTCTTGTCACATGTACTACACTGTAACAGGACAACATGTGTATGATGACACAATTGAAAATATCATTGAGACTAGAAACATCGAGACGTTCCTTCAGAAGGCTATTCAAGAGTAGGGGCAAGGCCAAGTTTTGGAGATAATCATTGAAATTCAAGAGTGGCACGATGTGGTGAAGGACATCGAGAAGAACTTGATTGTCGGGTGGGGAGTTACTTGGAGTTCATGGTTGTTGAGGGTGTTAGGATTTAGAATAGAAATCTATGTTAGAGAAATATTACATAGTATTATAGATTATAACCGATTTGAACATCTAGTAATATTGGCTATGTACTATTACGATACATTTTGAAATTTTGAAATTTAGTCCATATGTACATGTAGACCTATTCAAAATATTCAGTTTTAAATACAACAATATGTAATTCATTTGTACATTTAGAACTACTTGAAATCTACTACATTTAGACATTTCAAAATGGACAAATTCTCACTTTTTGTACATATGAAAATATTTTCAATCTACAATTGCAAGACATTTGGAACTATCAAAATGTAGACTTTTGGTACATTTAGATTTGTTACAGTACTGTTGCAGTATTGAAAAATATCACTAGCAATACAACTACAAATGTGAAACGTAGACTGCAACACATCAATCTATAACTTGAATATAGTATAAATATTATCATTGAAAGTATTTTGTTTGTAACCAAATTGTAATGCCTCTACAAAATTGCATCAAGATTACAATTTTCAACTGTAAGCAATATTGTTGCAATTTGCAACAATATTAGACTGTTAAGTAATTCAGTTTGTATTGCAACAATATTGTTGCAATTCCAGATTTTTTTTGCCCATGTATCAATCAATCTTTCCCATTGTGCCTGATTACCCATACTATCTTACCCCTTACTTTCAACACCACCTTCCTCCAAGTGATTGTATGCCACGCTAGCTTCATGTCCAAAATACTTGGCTTGTCTCCCGATTTGAAAAGCCTAGGTCGTTAAGCTTGGTGCCTCTCAACTCGTGTTCTTGTCTAAAGACAATCATAAAATGTCTAGTTAAGATTTTGTTTCTTCACTTGTGAGACTAGCTAGCTAAAGAAAAAAACATCTTCAATTCCTGAAATAGGGTTAGGTTGTAAACAATTTGCACAACTTTATTCATGAGTACCATCAAGATCGTACTGATAAAGTGGTAATCAGGATATGGTAGGAAGTTGTGGCTTGGAACTATATGTACAACTCCACAACAAGCCTATTAACTGAAGCGCATGTTCTCTGGCTACAATCGGTTTTGGTTTGCATAGTAAAAAAAAAAGACACTTACTCTTTGGCAATACCTAGTTAAACTACTCTTTAGAGCAGCTCTTCCACGATCACATGTGAAGTGACAAAGTTGTGTCTCGACATGCTTGCATCAATTGCATTCAACTTTAGAGAAATGATATGGATTGAAAGTTGTTTGTAATGGACGAATGCTCCATGGGACTATTTCAGTGGGATTCTCCAAGCATTCAAAGTTTGATACCCTCAACACTACAAAAGTAATCAACTTCTCACTTCCTCACTTGGAGTTCCTTCTCACACTCCATGAATTTTTCAAAAATTTCCCTACCTTAACACTCGATTTTTGGTATGAGTTGACTTAAGTTTGAAAAAGTAAAAGTATATGTCTCATACTCAAGTTCTTCTTAGAGTTATGGTGACGTCTATTTAGATATTTTCATTGAGTATGACTAAACAAGATCTAACCATTGAGGTTATATCAAGTAATGTGACACTGAAGTAATCAAACCTTGAAGCAGTTTATAACCAAGACTCCTTCCTCCTTCCTCTCGGACTCCAGGCACCCTTTACCTTTCAGGAGTAATTAATGTGTTCCTTCTATTTGTTTCCTGCACCTGCTTAATCTCCATGATGCTGATTTAGTCTCGCAAGGATTTCTGTAAGAAGGGATGGCAATCAGCCATTCATCAAGAGGAGCTCATTTCGCATAAGGATTTCTTTTGACACATCATCTCCGAGTTCTCATTGAGATCACCCTCACGAACTTGACTGAAGAGCTCACTTCACACAAGGAGGCTCATCCCCCGACAAGGAGCTCACTTCAAAAGTTCCGGAGGAAGCTGGGTACGAGCGGAGTTAGCGCCGTCAAGGGCAGCTTGGCATGTCTGGACAATGACGATTATGAGAGATCCAGAGAAACCGTATTGTCCTGGGGCCAAAAATCAGTGACTTCAATAGCTAGAGAGATCAGTGGCTGTGTGAGAACGGTCGGACTACTTCCCAACTTCAAAGGAAAACTCCGAATGCTGCTCGGCACCGGATTCCACCCATATATCAAGCTGCGAAAACTCGATCTGAAACTCCGTGAAAGTCGGATCTGGAAGGCACCAATATATGTACTACTGCGAGAACTCCAAAGCTTGATTACTGCGTTTTGATGGTCACGAGGGGAGCTGCTCTATGCAACCTCGGAGATCCTCCGTCAAAGCTGGATCTGAAGCTCATGTCACAAGGAGCATTTAGGGCATTCCCTTGTGATTAAAAGAATGGAATTCCCACTTCCAAAGTAGGAAAGTTTTATCTTTTCCTCGAGGGAGGGAATTGTGCCATCAGGGGAACTTTTTTTGCTTTCCCTCCAAACAAAGAAGGTAATTATGTAGAGCCTTCAAGGAGGGAAAACTATGAGAATACCAAGTGAGGTTTAACCATGAAAATACCCAGAAGGGAAAACCAATGTTATTTGAAAAGGGAAATACAATTGTATTTTCATGAGGTGTTTTTTTTTGCAAAATTTCAATAAGAGTTTGAATTGGGTTGACTATTTACAACTAACTAAAGTTCAACCTCTATTTACATCAAACTACAAATGAACTAAGTTTCAATTTTTATGACTACTAATGAGTGAATTCTCTATTCGTGATATCTTCAACATGTCTCTTGGCCTCCAACTGATGATCCCTCCAGCTTGATTCCTATAACATAATATTAACAATTCAAATTAACAATTCAAAATTAACAATTCAAAATTAACAATTTAAAATTAACTATTCAAAATTAACAATTTAAAATTAACAATTCAAAATTAACAATTCAAAATTAACAATTCAAAATTAACAATTCAAATGCGAAATGAGTTTGGACTGAATTAACTCACCAAAGCTTCATGGATTGAATTTGAATCATTGATCTTTGATGTTTTCCATACTAAGTCGCAATGTTCCGCCATCTGCCATAGAATCTTCAATACCGACAAGTTGCACTCGCTCTTTAAGTGCCCAACCAACAACAACCTCCAAGTCTTCCAATTTCTGTTGGTTGATTGAAATGCCCTTTTTCTTGCGGCTTGGACTAGTAGAGACCATCCCAGCCATTCCTTTGATCCCTTGCATGACTTCATGGACATTTGAAACTGCCATAACTTTCATGGCAATGGCTTTTTTTGATGCCAATGATAATCTTCCAAGTAATTGCAAGTTCAATCATTTATCATAAGAAATTAAGAGTTTGTGACTAACAAAATTGTTTGCAAATTTGAAAGTTACTCATAAAAAACCATAACCAAAATTACAATTATACCTCCTGAGGAGAAGAATCTTCATTGATGTGAGGTTCTTTTATGGTCTCAACCTGTGCCTTCAATTGTGCCTTCAATCTACTTCCAAACAAGGGTTAATAAAATCATGTATATTAATTGGTATAAACATGTATTCTAATTAAACAGTTATAGTAATACATATTAGATTGCTTTTTGATTGCAAGGAAAAGAAACTTAAAGAATAGCAAGTACCTGGCAACTTCCTCCTCGAGCTCTGAGACATTCTTTCCCGCTTTGGGCTTGTTAATTGTACATGCAGAAGAATCTTTTGAGACACACTGCAATCATAAAAAGCACAATGCAATCATGAAATAATTATAATTCCAAACATTTTTCTTTTATACAAAGCCATCCTTCATGATTTCAACTTGGAAACTAAGGGTGGTACCTGGAGGGCGGACTGAACTGCTTGAACATCGTTGTTAATGACCTACTCTTCAAACTCACTGCTTGGATCACCATTGCTTGGATAGCCATCTTCATTGTGGTGCTTACTAATTGCATGTTTGTACTCCTTGAATTTCATATACAAGGCGTCAACACCCATCCGGTGTGTCACTTTAGACCCTCCCTCGATGAACGTTAGAGCTGTTAATTCAGGTGCTCGAAGAGAAAGGTACTTCTTCACTTCCACAATTGAAGATATATCAAGCCTCGTATTCTTGTTGAGGAATTTGGCCGCTCTATCGTCCTTCATCCAATTTCAAAAACATTCCATATTCATGTTGTACAACTTCCACTGGTGGGGGAAATGCATCCTCAAGTAAGACCTTCCATATAATCCATCTCTGGATGCACCTGATGGAAGTTTTCCAAATATCCTTTCATAGGTTGGAGGATGGACTCGATTGCCATTCCTATCCAATTGGTGAACCTCATGAGCAATATTCTTTGCCTTCACGATGTTAGGGGCATCCAATTGCTGCCTGTTTCTCTTAAGATTGAGTTTCTGAGGAGATTTCAAGTCGGGCAATCCAAGTTCCCGCATCCTTTGACGATTGAAAGCCACAATTTCGTTCCTTCTGTGCTCATACTTGCAAATTTCAGCTTCATCTTCTATCTGTAACTCCTTATTTTTCACTGGCACCATCGGCACAGACGGTTTGTCTCCTTGCATCTCTACAATAAACAATTTCATGAATATTAATGCAAACAAATGAATGTAAGCAAAGAAAAATTTTAAATTTCAATGTCAACTGCTAAAAATGAAGACAAACGCACCATGAGCCACCACAATTGAGAGTTCGTAGGTCTTTCCAGCTTCAAAAGTGTCCACACTCAATCCATCATCATCTACTTCTAGGATGCTGGCGTCTTCCAAAATGGCCAATTCTGCTTTGAAGACTGAAAGGACATTCTTCACTTTTATGCGGTTCTTTTCTTCACCAAACAAGTTTGCCTTGAATGACATTGACTGATCGTTTCGGTTGACAAACAGTACCTTCTTTGCCATGCTCTAATTTTTGAACCACAAAGAACATTAATATTCTATCAAAAGAAAATAATATCTGTCTTCACACATTTACAACACTATAACAACTCTTTCCACTGATCTAATGGCTGTGAAGAAGAAGGAAAAAGTAGTATTCCTTAGTACGTAAATAATGAAAAATTACCTCAAAATTCAAACTCTCCAAGCTTACAGATGTCTCCTGCACACAAATCGGGTCTCACTTTAGGGACAATCACATGTTAAAAAATGTAGATTCAATAACGCCATATCAGGAAACCTTTTTAGTAAATAAGTGATAGCAAATGGATACATAAGTCAGACTATTCCTACAAATACTAGTCATGAAAAGTCAAATTTACTTGCAAATACAGAGAAGAATCGCCAAAACCTTTCCAGTTTGAGAATCATTTTAATCAAAGTACACCCGGACCTAGTGCTAATACTAATACGATCCTGCATGTCCGCCTACTATTAGAAATTATTCTTGAGATCAAGAAACGCCATCAAGCGCGCTTTTGAACCAATGAAGCACTGGCTCTCCCGATCGCCTCACACAACGAGCGGGTATCCTAACAGCAACAAGCTCATGACAAAGCCTAGAAATACGCTACTCGCTTAGTAAAGTACTAACGCACTTTGATTAGGGCAAGTATAAAGATCAAAGTACCAAAACACTTAAATTAGAACAACGAAAAAGATTACCTCTAGAAAATAATAGAAAAAAATGGAATGAGGAAGTAATGGAGGCACACATGTTTAACGGTGAGAGTAGACGTTGAGGCAATCTGTACTTTTCCTCAGACGATGCTGCAACAAAGGTACATTTTGCGTTTCTCCACACAGCTACTTACAACCAAGCGCGCTTTCAAAACATGCAGCGATTGCGAAACTTGCATCTTCAATTGCGTGTAATCTCAAGGCTTTGTCTAGAAGGTTCTATGTTCCCTTGATGTGAGAACGTAAAAAGAACGTCATAAGAACGTTTTAGAGTTAGGGTTTTAGGGTTAGGCCTAGGTGGTTCGAGGAAACAGGTTTGAATGTGCGAACAGTTTGGGGCTCTCTTGATTTCAGACCTTCTACCCTCTGAAGCAATTCATCACGGGCAGAAATGGCTGGAGGAGCGAATGGGGTTGAAAAGGAAGGAGTGGGAGCAACTGAAAGCAAGCTCTGCTTAGTCACAGGGGGAAGAACTCTTGGTTTAGGTTCCCTTGTCATAGCGTAGTAAGATCCTCCTACTATTGGAACTCCAGCCAAAACAGCAGTGACGCTAATCAACCCTCCCTAACCTTTCTTTTTAACGCCGGCATTTTGGGCATCCTGGGCATCGAATCCATAGGGTTTATGTCTGACACCGATCTCCTTCATCATCAAGGATCCTACTGAATTCAGGGTTTGCTCACTGAACTTTTGCACCCTGCCATGTTCGTGTTGCTCACACGATTACCCCAATCTGCCTTGCACTCTCAGAGTACCCGTACCTTCAAAAAAATCTAGATCTCCAAACTTTGATGGTCAAATTTTTAGGGTTTGTATCTGGTACCGATCTCCTAGTCAGTATGATCCGTGATCCTATTGAATTAATTAACGGTTCCTTTAGTGTGTGTTTCTATGCCCTGGCTAGTCTGTGGTATTCACAGGAATCTCCGGATACACCATTGCTGTGGCGTGGCGTCTTCTTCCTCTCTGTCGTGGCCGTGTGAGTCTCAGAGCCCTAATTTCCACACATGACAGTCTTAGAGCATGATCTCAAAAGAGATGCATGGTTTGTTAATTTTTCATGAGGTTAATTTTCTGATTAAAAAGTTTTCATGAGGTGCAACGTTTCATTGAGACAATGTTTGGATTTTGCAAGAACTGTGCAGATGGAAACGTGAAATTGTGACACAATTTGCATGTAATACAGGAGATTGTCTGCACCTAGAACGCAGGCTTTTGCCATGCAACAACACCAAAAAGTTTTCACAAGTGATAAAAATCATGCCACAGTTTGCATTTAATGTAAGAGATTGTCGTTTTCTTGTAGTTTCTGCCCATTGTGGATCCTAGGTAGAGCATTGCTTGTGTGGATTCTGATCACATGGACTGTGGTGAATGCAGGGAACTGCCGTCTACAAGACAACAACCTTTTCTTCCAAATCTTGCACTTGTTCTAGGGTTCAGTTTGAGAGTATCTCCTCATGCCATGCTTGGGCAGAAGCGTGATGGATGACAAAATTCCATGTAGTTGTTCCTACAAGTGCCAACATTTTCCGCCTGGTGTTCGTATGGTGCCAAGAAGAACATGGTACAACCATGATAAGTTGTCTTCAAAGGGGAAGGTTCACTACAATGTAGTTGTATCAAGCTTGAAGCAAAATGTGCTTGAAACATCTAGTGGGGCTGCTACAACAAGTACAAGTGCAGCGGTTTGAAATAAGCAAGTCCTCCTACCCTGCTTTTGTCATTTGTATAGGGGAACTCAAAATTGGACCCAAGCAACGATTGAGAGGCACTACAGCTTGCAAAGAATGAGAGAAAACCTAATGGCCATTCAACCTCCATCAGTTATAGAGGATGCCTTATTAAGTCCAGAGCTTGGAATGTCAATTGATGAGCTTGAGGATCCCCCTGTTCCCATATTACAAGCACCACAGGAAGCCTTAAGCTTAGAGGGTGCTATCATGACTCAGATTGTCGACCTCCAAATGCTTCTTGACAAATCGCATGTATCTTTAGAAAGTCAGGGAGAGATTATGCGGGTCATATTTGGCACTTTTAAAGAGCAACCGTGTTTGACAAATTCCGAGTCTTTAGATTACAAAGAGCTTTCATTAGGGAGATTACTCTCTTTGGCAGGTCCAGAATGGAATGGGGATTTAGGGGGATGTCAAGCACCCACATCGTGGAAGCAACTGACAAGCATTTATAAGGGCCTGGGAATGGTTGAGACTCAAAAATGGCGACTTTGCACAGGGGATAGTGATGCAAGCCATACACCAATAGTGATGAAGCCTCACGAAGAAGATCGAGATGATGTGAAACTTGGATGTCTGTGCATTCCAAAAGCAGAAGTGAAGCACAGACGGGATTGTCAAGGGTGTTGCCAGAAATGCCCAACGTGTGGAAAGATGCGAAAAGATGCCTTATCTTTTGAGTATTTGCCTATAGGTGGCCTCCTAACAAATATGTGTTTGAGCCGCACCTTATGTCATGACAATCTAGCATTATGGAGGAACAAAGAAGCGTGGCAAGGTTTGCATTGTGATTTCATGCCAATTACAGTGTGCGAGTTTTGGGATGGTTCAAAGTTTAGGAAGTATGGCAAATTTTGGGATCCTCAAATGGAATGGGAGGTACCAATTGTTTGTCCCAACCCTACATGCAAGCGTGTTTTTCAAGCTTTTCCAGAGTCACAAAAGTGTGAAGAACTGTGCACTTCTTGGAGCAGCGATCGTGGCTTATATTCGTTTCCTTGTCCTCAATGTTTCACTCTTGTGGAAGCGCCAAGATGCACAAAAAAGGTGAGTTACTCATTTCATGTGAATTGTTTTGAACTTTGTGAATTTTTTGGTATTTATTGATAGCAATTTCGGATTGAGAAACTCATTTTTTAAACACTTGGTGTATTTTTGTTTGAAGGGCAATCCTCGTAATTTTGCATTACTTGGACATTGGGACGGTTTTCAGAGTGCGAGAACAAGGCAACGTCCTTGTTGGACACTTGACGTTGAAATCTTGAATGCGGGAAAAGTCTCATCATTGAGACCTATTCCAATTCTTTTCATACCAGCCAATTCTAGTAAGATTATTAAACATGGAGATGGAAGTGTTCTTAATGCCTTTCTAGGTTAGAAGAACCTTTGGATCCAAATGGATTACCGGTTGAGGATGATATTCCTGACGCGGACCTATTTGAAGTGGATATTATCCATACGGAATATGCAGATATTCTAAATTATTTATCGACCGGTTTATTTCCTGCCGACTATAGTGCTAAACAACGGACATCCCTTATAAGGAAAAGTGGCCCGTATACTTTGTTAGATCAAACTTTATACAAATTAGGTCATGATGGTGTCCTTAGGCGCTGTATTTATAAGAGTGAGATACATGATATTTTAGAAGGTTGCCATTCAGATTCATGTGGTGGCCATTTCGCTGGAATTTCCACAGCACAAAAGGTGTTGTTGGCCGGCTATTGGTGGCCATCCTTATTTTGGGATGCCCATGCTTTTGCCAAAAAGTGCAATCCTTGTCAAAGGGTTGGTCGACCTTCACCTTCTACGGCAATGCCGTTAATACCTTTAATGGCATTGGCCCCATTTGAAAAATGGGGAATTGATTTCGTAGGCCCCATTGCCCCAGCCACAAAATACGGGCGTAAAAAGTATATTCTGGTTACGACCGAATACGCCACAAAATGGGCTGAGGCCATGGCTACACGTAATGATGATGCCAAAACTGTGGCACGTTTTTTATACGAAAATATAATTTCCCGATTTGGGTGTCCAAAGGAGTTAATTAGTGATCGGGGCACTCATTTCTTAAATGCCACAATTGAGGAATTAACAAATCGGTTTTTAATTAAACACCGTAAAACAGCCCCTTACCACCCTCGTGCTAACAGGCAAACTGAAAAAACAAATGGGATCTTATGTAAAATCCTAACTAAGACTATAAGTGGTGCATCTACCGATTGGGATGAAAAACTGTGGAGTGCTTTGTGGGCATACCGGACCGCCTATAAAGGCACTACGGGGTTTTCCCCATTCCAATTAGTATATGGCCAAGAGGCCATCCTCCCAATTGAGTTCAAAATTCCTAGTTTGAGGGTAGCTATTGAAACCAAATTGGGAGATGACGAAAGTTTAAGAGTACGGCTAACCAATTTAGAAGCCCTTGATGAAAAGCGTCGTGAGGCCTATTTGAATACTTTAGCAACCCAAAATAGGCGTAAGTCTTATTATGACTCCAAATTGCGTCCTAAGGAATTCAAAGTGGGTAGTTTAGTATTATTGTATGATAGCCGTTTTTTCAAGTTTCCCGGTAAATTGCAAATGCATTGGTTAGGTCCTTATGAAGTCGTGGATGTCAATCCCAATGGGTCATTGCAACTTAAGGACTTTGAGGGAAAATTCCTTCCTACTCGGATTAATGGATATCGGCTTAAGCCGTATTTTTTCTAAAAATTACAATAAAACTACCGGGGGCGACATTTTTAATTTAAGGGGTATTATATAATAAATAAATAAAAACAAAAACAAAAACAAACAAAAACAAAAACAAAAAAACAAAAACAAAACTATAAAACAAAGCCAAAGAGGAGGAGTCTAAGATCAAAGTGGCAGCCCAAATCCTGGATGTGACAAGTACCCCCCAGGATGAGGGGAAGCATCATTTCAAATAGGAATCATTGAAGGCCGCCAAGAGGACAACACCATAACTGTCTAAAGAAAGCTCGGCCAGTAACAGCGGACTTGGCTGCTGAACAAAGAAAGCAACCAGAAGAGAAACCGAATTGGGGTTGTTCACAACGAGAGGGTGTAATCCGAGAGGGTGTAATCCGAGAGGATTGTGAGGTTGTGCATTTTGGTTGTGCGATCAGGGAGAGTTTTGAAGCCTGAAAGTTATACAAATTGGTGTGGGTTTGTTGGCTGTCGAGGAAGGCAAGAGTTTTGGTTCCAATTAGGGTTGTCAGAGGGTTCGGGTTAGTGAGTCAATTGGGTAAGATGGAGTGGGTCCAATTTGAAGTTTGGACAAACAATGTTTGTGAGCGGTTGTCCACCAGTCTCAAGTAGTTGTTGAAGATCATGTACATATTGTTGTAAACTATGTACATTCAGCCCTAGGAGTAGTGTTAGACTCTTAGTTAGACTTAGAGTCTCTTGGGTATTGCTTGTAGTCAAAGGCAGCCCATGGTGTTTAGTTATCCCATAATGTATGTGGATAACTAGTGAAAGGCTTCTACCTTATGTTCAACCCACTCAAGGGGTTTGGTATCTTCCTACCATCTAAGTAAAGCCTTTCTTCCATTGAATACTTTGTAATCTCAATAGGTTATGGGCCCACGCACTTGGAGTTGCGTTTGAGGGAGAAGTTCAAATCATTTGGAGGAGATCTTGGAGCTTGGGGGAGCAACTAGCCTTTTGTCACTTTGTCACCTACAAACCATATGGTGTAAGTCAAAAACAAAAACAAACTTTGGAGTGAATTTTTTTTTACAAAAGAAGGAAGTGTTTTGTTCTTTTCTTGGACATTTGTTGGCTGGTTTGTGAGGTTTTGAGTACATTTTGGGTGTGAGTTTGCTCATGGTAGTAATCAGACCTAGTGAGGGCTGATTTGTGCTCCAATTTTGAGTTTGTGCTTAGAGGTGTACATTGGGAGCCCATTGAGGCTGATTGTGCACTTGGGTGCATTGTGGATTGTGATTTGGCAAATTGCAATCTAGTGAGAGTAATTTGTGAGCCTTGGAAGCATTTTTTTTTGTTGCTTGAGGCATTTGCCATCCATTGTGGGCTGATTAGTGCCCTTGTGAGTGTGTGAGGCGAATTAGTGGACTTGGTGAATCCAAGAGGGCTGAATTGTGCTCTTGTGAGATTTGTGGAGCCAATTAGGGTTCTTTTGTGTTTTGGTGAACCAACTAGGGTTGTTGGAGACCAATGTTGTCCTTGTGGTGTGAATTGTGAGTAGTAGCTCCATCTAGGGCTGATTGCAAGTCTTGAGCTTCTTAGGGTGTGGAGTACCCAATTTGGGAGGAGCATTGTAAGTGTGTTTGCTGATTTGAAGTAGCACTTGCCCATGATGTGCATGTGGTGATTTTGAGCTTCATTAGGGTCTGAATTTGTGTTTAGAGGAGTCCTTGCACTTGTGAGGAGTGTTTGGTGGATCTTAGGGTGTGATGGATCTTTGGAGGTGCTTGGAAGGGCTGATTGGTGTCATTTCAGCCCAATTGGCTTCCAAGTGCTTCATTGGAGGCTGAATTGAGTTTGTGAACTCTTGGAGACACTTGGGAGGCTGCCAACAAGTGGGAGGTGCTCCATCATGGCATCAAGTGGAAGAGAAGGTGTGCGCATCATTGACAAGTTCAATGGGGAGAACTTTGGCATGTGGAAGTTCAAGATGGAGATGATCCTTGCGGAGAAGGACTTGTGGGAGGTGGTGGATGGGAGTGAGGAGGCTCCAAGTGAAGATGCTGATCTAAACACCAAGGAGTTCAAGGAGACAAGGACATGCTTCAAGTGTGGCAAATCAGGCCACATTGCTAGGCATTGCAAGGTCAGCCAAGCCAAAGGCAAGGAGAGTGCACACCAAGCCTCCAAAGAGGAGGAGGAGGAGGATTTTGCTTTTGCCACCCAAGGAGGAGGGGACAAGGCCAACATGTTTACATGGATTGTGGATTCGGGGGCCACTCAACACATGACCAGCCATAGAGATGCCTTCCACACCTATCAGCCCATTTCGGAGAAGAAGATTTATTTGGGAGACAATGGCATGGTGGAGGCCCTTGGCATGGGGACCATCATTGTGGAGGTGCAAGTGAAGGGGGAGACCAAGAGGATTCAGATCCATGAGGCACTCCATGTCCCCAAGTTGCATGCCAACTTGCTTTCGGTGAGCAAATTGTCTTTGGGAGGTTTGAAAGTGCATTTTAACAATGTGGGTTGTGTTGTGAGGTCACCAAGTGGAGTCTTGATTGCATCAGCCCCTCGTGAGGGCAATTTGTACCTCCTCCACTTCACCAAGGTGAATGGCACCTCCTTGGCATGTGTTGCCCAAGGATCAGCACATGGAGACCTTGTGGAGCTTTGGCATAGGAGGCTTGGGCACTTGAATGTGAAGAGCATGAAGAGCCTCCAACACCTAGTGAAGGGGCTGAACCTCTCTTCTTGCAAGCATGATTGGAGTTCAATGGTGTGCAAGGGGTGCATTGAGGGCAAACAAGCAAGGCAGCCCTTCCCCAAGGATGGGGCAACCCGGGCCACCAAGCCATTGGAGCTTGTGCATTCCGATGTGTGCGGGCCAATGAAGACCACCACCATAGGAGGAGCAAGGTATTTTTTGACATTTATTGATGATTTCTCACGCAAGGTGTGGGTGTATATGCTGAAGTGCAAGAGTGAGGTGTTTGGGCATTTTGAGACTTGGAAGGCCCTTGTGGAGGCCCAATCTGATTGCAAGGTGAAGGTGCTGCGGTCGGATAATGGAGGGGAGTATGTGTCCAAGGCCTTTGAGGAGTACTTGAAGGCCCATGGCATTGAGCACCACACATCAGCACCTTACACCCCTCAACAAAACGGCGTAGCGGAGCGTGCAAATCGCACCATTGTGGAGATGGCAAGGTCCATGATTCATGCTTAAGGGCTGAAGTTTGAGCTTTGGGGTGAGGCGGTGTCTACAACGGTTTATACAAGGAACCGGTGCCCCACACAAGCCTTGACAAGCATGACACCCCAAGAAGCTTGGAGTGGGATTAGGCCCCATGTGTCTCACATGCGCATTTTTGGGTGCATTGCCTATGCCTTGGTTCCAAGTGCCAAGAGGACCAAGTTGGATGCCAAGGGCATCAAGTGTCTTTTCCTTGGCTATTGTGAGGGCACCAAGGCTTATAGGCTGATGTGTGTGGAGAGCAAGAAGATCATCAAGAGTCGAGATGTGACCTTCTTGGAGGATGGAGGTGCTGATCCCAAGCTCTTGGAGATGAGCCCAAGTGGGAGCAATGGAGGACCAGCCCAAAAGGTGGGCACAACTCCAAGAGTGCACCTAGAAGATGAAGATGAAGATGAAGAGCAAGGAGGGGAAGATGAAGACTTGGTGGAGCCCAAGAAGAAGGTGGCCACACCCCAAGTGAAGAGATCAGCAATTCCTTCTCCAAGCACTTCACCAAGGGTGCAAGAGCATGATCAGCCCTTGGTAGAGCAAGATCAACCCATGGAAGAGCAAGATCAGACCATGGAGGAGCCACGTTATCCCACAAGGACCCGCAAGCCCCTTGGAGATTGGTGGCTGAATCACATTCTTCCTCCACAAAATGAAGATCAAGCCAATGTGGCTTTCCTTGGAGATCCATCTACACTTGGAGAGGTGCTGAATTGTGAAGATGCAAGCAAGTGGGAGTTGGCCATGCAAGAGGAGTACAAGGCCCTCATTGACAAAGGGACATGGGATCTTGTACCCCTCCCTTCCAAAAGATCAAGTGTGGGTTGTAAGTGGGTTTTCTCCACCAAAAGGGATGCTTTGGGTCACATTTTGAGGTACAAAGCAAGGCTGGTTGCTAGGGGATTTTCTCAAGTGGAAGGGGTGGATTTCAATGAGACCTTTGCCCCCGTTGCAAAGTTTAGCACCATTAGGTGCATTGTGAGTATTGGGGCAGCCATGGACTTGGAGATGCACCAAATGGATGTGAAGACGGCTTTTCTCAACCCCAAGTTGGAGGAGGTCATCTACATGGATCAACCCCTAGGCTTTGTGCAAGAAGGCCAAGGGCATCTCAAGTGCAAGTTGAAGAAGGCACTTCCCGGATTGAAGCAATCGGGGAGAGCTTGGTATAGGGATATTGATGCTATGTTTGCAAGGAAGGGCTTCCAAAGAGGCTATGCTGATCACTCTTTGTACACCATGCAAAGTAGTGAGCATTTGGTGATTGTGATCCTCTATGTGGATGATCTGATCCTCCTTGCAAGTAGCATGACCAAGATGCTTGAAGTGAAGGATATGCTCAAGAAGGAGTATGAGATGACGGATCTTGGAGAGTTGAAGTATTGCCTTGGAGTGGAGTTCAAGAGGGATAGGGTTGCCCGCACCATCACTATGAGCCAACGCAAGTACCTTGAAGAAATTCTCAAGAGGTTCAACATGGAGGAGTGCAAAGCCATAGGTACACCACTTGAGAGTCATGGGAAGTTGCCCAAACTCACGGATGCTGAATTTGAAGAGGTGAGGGCTGAAATGCATGGTGTGCCTTACAAGGCAGCGGTTGGTTGTTTGATGTATGCCATGGTAGCCACAAGGCCTGATTTGGCCTTTCCGGTGAGTGTTGTGAGTTAACACACCTCCAAGTATGGCCCAAAGCATTGGGCTACGGTGAAGAGGGTGATGAGGTACCTTCAAGGCACACTTGGGCTGAAGTTGCAACTTGGAGGTGCCAATGGGCTAAAGTTGCATGGCTTTTGTGATGCGGATTGGGCGGGTGATGAGGCGGATAGGAGATCCACCACCGGTTACGTGTTTATGCTTGGAGTGGGTGCCATTACTTGGAATTCCAAGAGGCAGCCCACCATAGCTCTTTCTACAACGGAGGCGGAATACATGGCCATGAGCCAATGCACCAAGGAGGCCATTTGGTTGAGGCAACTCTTGGCTGATGTTGGCCTTGTCCAAGTGGAGAGCACACAAATCTTGTGTGACAACCAAGGAGCCATTGCTTTGGCCAAGAATCCCACCCACCACTCTCGGACGAAGCACATTGATGTGCAACACCATTTCATTCGTGAACGAGTGGAGGCTGAGGTGATTGAGCTCAAGTATGTGCCTACCCAAGCTATGGTTGTTGATGTGCTGACCAAGTCCCTTGGGAAGCCACAACACCAAAACTTGATTGAGAAGATGGGCCTTCGCGCCTTTGACCACTTGCAAAGTGGGAGTGTTGAAGATCATGTACATATTGTTGTAGACTATGTACATTCAGCCCTAGGAGTAGTGTTAGACTCTTAGTTAGACTTAGAGTCTCTTGGGTATTGCTTGTAGTCAAAGGCAACCCATGGTGTTTAGTTATCCCATAATGTATGTGGATAACTAGTGAAAGGCTTCTACCTTATGTTCAACCCACTCAAAGGGTTTGGTATCTTCCTACCATCTAAGTAAAGCCTTTCTTCCATTGAATACTTTGTAATCTCAATAGTAGTGCATTTGGTATTTGAAGTGTTCCAATTAGAAAGAAATTCCCTGCGATTTGCGAGGAGCTGGACTCTTGTGTGAAAGAAGGTCGAAGTTTCAGTGAGGTGCTCATTGAGGTTTTACGCCATCCAATGGGAGCAATTTCCGAGAGGAAGAGAGGTTGTGGTTTGCAGGTATTATGGAGGACTACATCGAAGAACTAATGGAGGAAGAAACCGAGATGGTGGATCCCAGACCGCATTTGGACAAGAAGCCTAGGTTGGGAGAGGAGGAAGCTGTTCCCATTGAAGTGCCGCAAGTGGATTTTCAATTTGAGACGTTGCGCAAGTTTATGGTTGCCAAGTTGGGGGCACAGCATCGTACCAGACTGGTACAAGCAGGATTGTGGGAATTTGTGGAAGGTCTCCGATGTTGGGCTGATTTGAATGTCGACAATTTGGAAATCTTTGTATTGGCCTACTCGGTAATGGAGAGAAAAAGCTTAGTGAGGGGTCAAGCAGTGGAGCTACAAGCCATGAGGATTGCAGAAGTCTTTCAGCTACCTAGTAGTGGGGAGTCGGTGGTGGCAGCCCAGAAAGCAAATCAGCACCGAATTGAGAGCTGTTTTCCAACCAATTTTGTTGCTCAGGCTTGTACGATGAACGAGTTTGAAGTGGGACAGTTGTTGCCAAGTTGGAGAAGCTGGGTCGAATTAGTTACAAGATACTTATTGTTAGAAGAAGCCACAGGTATGGTAACCCGCCAAAATCTCCAGGTGGTGATGGCAGTCCAGTCCGGAGTCGTGTTCAATTGGGCCCTATTTGTAGCTAGGAGGTTGCACAAGTTGGTGGCAGAGTTCAAAAAGAAACCTGAGGATGAGATGGTTGGAGCACATTTTATTTCCAAATTGGTGGATGCGGTGTGTGCCAATCTTCCGGCGGTCCATCATGAGCCAAAGCCCGACCCAGGCAGCTCATCCAAATCGGCAGAGCGGGCAAGTTCAACAATGCCGACAGGATCAGTTGGCGCTATCAAGGATCAGTTGAAGCAAGCGTTAACCGATTTGGAGATTTATGATCCTGAACAAATAGAGGCGCTACGAAAAGCAAATACTAAATTGGTAAAAAAGTGCCAGAGAGTGAAGGACGAATTGGCTGAAGTTCAAGTTGAAAAGGAAGCATATGAAATACGGATGGCAATTGATTATCAAGAGTTGATTGACCAAGTTGAGTTCTTGCAGAAGCGTGTAAGTCAATTGGAGATCAATCTTCAAACAGAGTCGACCTCCAAACGTGTCGCTGAGAGCAAGATAGTTTCCTTACAACAGCAGCTCGAGGATTTTAATTCCAAATTGGAGAGCGGCCTTTCTCCTGACGTGCCTTCCGATGAGGAAGTAGAGCCAGAGGAAAATGTTGAGGAAGTTGGCTCTACATCAACAAATAGAAAAAGAAAAGAAATGCTAGGCAAGGCGTTACTTGAGCAGGTCTAGATTCCGCACAATTTGGACACGCGTTGTGCAACTTAAGAGTGAAAACCTCTTTACAGAGATGGTGGGACGTGGTGATGTGTTGTTGGAGGATAATGCTTTAGCATTCACTCTAATTGGTGATTATGGAGCAAGAGTTTTACTCTTTTATTCCGAATTGGAGGCTGTGCTAGCATACAGGCGGAAAGTGGCGGCAACCTATTTGGATAAGAAAAGGTTGCATATAGGCAAGCGGTTAACGGTGGGGGTACCAGAAGCAGTGGGCGCAATGTTGTCTTCTTTGAAGGCAAAGGGTTTGCCATCTTCAAGTGCATGGATGAAGACGTTGGAAGGGTTGGATAAGGAGTTCCGTAACCAAGACTGGTTATTCCAAATGGTGATCAATACTAAAGAGCGAGTGACGCGTAGTCAGGTGTTGGATATTCACCCAGCTACCTTTCTCGATAACTTTGGACGAGTAAAATCTAGGTTGGCTGTCAAGATCAAGGCGCAGTGGTTGCAGAATATACCAATTTGGGATTTTGCAGCCGAGTTAACCTTCACACAACCCCGAGTTGGTGAGACGAATGCAATGCCAGTAGGGTCAATGGCCAAATTGGTTGCTTGGGCGGTTCCCTCAGTTCCCGTTTCCACAAGTTGGGATGATTGGTATTTAGGCAACTATGAATGCCTGTTCGATACAGAAGAGGATAAGCCATTTCCAAGTTGGGAGGCTCTTTTGTGGCTAGTTAAAGACCACGCGGATGTGCGTAATCCTCCCCGAGTTGCCATGGATGTTATGGATTTTACAGAGCGGGCGTTTCATGAACCTATTCCACCAGTCGCAGTCTCTTCTGACCCAAGATATTGTCCTTGCGCTAGGAGGTATCTGTGGTCGAACAGAGCAAGGTTAGATTCGAGATGGTATAATTGGCCAAAAATCGAAGGCAAGTTTACAACAGTGGAGGAGTGCGTGCAAGCCTATTTGGGTTTTTTCACAGCACACAGGGACCACCGCGATCCTGTGTGTTTCCGCGCTAGTGTATTTGCGGGTATTTTAGCCTATTTGTGCCATTAGTACCAGTTTGTGGTTGATTATCGAGTTGGAGCGCGACTAAGCACGGACATGGAAATTTTTTCGAAGATTTATTATCACTCGGCTAGAAGAATGAGAGCGCTAGAGCTGATGTGTATCACTCAATTTTTGCCAGGAGCTCACAAAGTAATGATTTTTGATGCTTGTGAGGAGTTTGGTACTCGTGCAGGTCCTGTTAAAGCCTTTTACGGAAAACAAAAAAAGGTTATGAAAGAGCGGATGTTACTGGCAGAGAAGCTGCAGGCCGAAGATGAGGATCCCAGTCTCAAATTGGTGCCGGAAACTCGGCTGACAAAGCGGAAGACCAAGTAGTGTGTTGGCGGGGACGCCAACAAATGAGAATGGGGCTATGTAGATAGGTTGTTTGGATTTTTCATTTTGTTGTTTTTGGTATATTTTAAGCACTAAGTGGGTGTGTTTTACTGGATTTTTATGAATTTTAAGTTCAAATTGGGTTAGTTTTGTGGACTTTAATCCAAGTTTGGTGCAGTTTTGGGGATTCTGA